>CM060288.1:3911040-4213975 GCA_030684275.1 Acipenser oxyrinchus oxyrinchus | reverse complement strand
TTTAGCCTTTTTCCTTTTTATCACCTCCTTTTCAACTATGTATGTAATATTTAATATTATCTATAATAGTACTATACTAGGATGCATAGTACGGACATAACACCCCTTACATGCAGTCGAAACTGTAACTATTGCTTAAAGTTAAGATTATTGTTGAGAAAGGACTTCTCCACAAAGTCCTGCATCAGATCTCTAGATTCACCATCTTATGATGGACCCCAGCATCCAGTATTCAATATATCCTATAATAGGCTTCATTCTTATTATAATGTCTAGTCAATGCTTTTTGAATGAAATGATTTGTGTTTTACAGCATGTAGGCATTGTAGCAGTTCTTCTGGTGCTGAACATTTTGGAGATGTGCATCGCTATCGCTACATCAGCCTTTGGATGCAAATCTGAAAGCAGTTACACTGCCATGGTAAATGTGTATCATATTCTACATAAACATGCACCATCGTATTATTCACACTATCTGAACAATGGGTGAATAATCATGCTGTTGTGTGTTTTCTTTATGTGTAATGTAACAAACTTAATAACATGGCTCTGCTATTAATTTCTATGTAAGAGCCTGGGGTTCGGCTAGGTTTAAGGGCAATTGAAAATATTTACACACCTATGGAAAAAAGTAGAAAGCAGGCATCTATGATTATAGATGAGAATGACAGAGAGAGAAACTCTTCTAAGTTCAGTAATATGCATTTCATTGTCTTTTTCAGCCAGTGGTTGCTTTTCAACAGCCGTGAATCCAGTGACCTGGGTGCAGATTTGCTCAATCGAACTATAAGAAGCATGCAGTCAAGAAGACAACTGTCCCTCCGCCTCCTCTAGCAAAGCTTAGCCAGCGCTAAAGACTTCATATCTGCAAGGTTTTATTATCAGAGTTAAACAACAATGAAATCCTCCCATGTGTAAACTGTCTGGGAATTTGTATTGATATGAAAATGAATTTTCAGTAACAATAATGAAAAAGAAACATGGAAGGCAAATGGTATATGGAAGTGATACGTTGAGATATGTTTTTGGTGTTGTAAGGTATATTGCTTTGCTTAATAAAAATTTTAAAAAAATTCTTAGAATTTTCATATGCCATCATAGGCAAACACTTTTAGTTTCCTTCCGTAGGTCTAGTTCTATTTGTATCTAAAGATAATTACCTGTTAAACCCGGGGTGGAATAGCCCTCCAGGACCATATTGAACCCCTGCTCTAACATTAGGGCACAATGTGCATGCACCTCATTTTGATGAGCAACCTGCCTTTGCCCTGTAATGCAATTGTGGTGACATGCTCCAGTCAGCATAACTCTCTAGGCTTCAAATGGCCTCATTTGCCTGTTAACTGTGATTTTGATGACAGCACAGACTGGGGTGACTGTATTTCAAACTAACCAGGTAAGAGGAGGTTTATCTGAAACACAGGGGCAGCTAATGCCATTGAGAAATGTTTTATGTTATATATACAGTGCCGTGAAAAAGTATTTGCCCCTGTCTGATTTTCTGCATTTTTGCACATTTTTCACATTGTATTTGGTCAGATTTTTTGTGGGTTGTTGTAGTATATAGAGGGAGTCTGAGAGAAAAAATGACACCAAAGTTTGGTGTTTCTTTCATTTGTTTGGTGTGCAAGGTAATCAAACATGCAATCTTCAGGTGTGAAAAAGTTATTGGCCCCCTAGTTAACTAAACCCAATTAAAGGGATAATTAGGGTCAGCTTTTTGAGTACTTTGGTTAACAACCAGGCCTGATTTGGGCCAGCCCTGCCCAATATAAATCTGACTAACTTTGGCCCTTACCATCAGAGTGATGTTGTCCGCACACAGGTTCTAGAGGCACATCATTCCACGAACAAAAGAAATTCCTGAAGACCTCTGGAAAAAAGTTGTTGATGTCTATCAGTCTGGAAAGGGTTACAAAGCCATTTCTAAGGCTCTGGGGCTCCACCGAACCACAGTCAGAGCCATATTGTCCAAATGGAGAAAGTTTGGGACAGTAGTGAATCTTCCCAGGAGTGTCCGTCCTGCCAAAATCTCTCCAAGAGCAAGGCGTAAAATCGTCCAGGAAGTCACAAAAATCCTAGAACAACATCAGGGATGTGCAGGCCTCTCTCACCTCGGCTAAGGTCAGTGTTCATGACTCCACCATCAGAAAGACACTGGGCAAAATGGGATTCATGGCAGAGTAGCAAGGCGGAAACCATTGCTCACTAAGAAGAACATGAATGCTTGTCTCAAGTTTGAAAAGCACCTGGATGATCTTCAAGAGTTCTGGAACAATGTTCCATGGACAGATTAGTCAAAAGTGGAACTTTTTGGCCAACATGGGCCCCGTTATATCTGGCGAAAACCAAACACTGCATTCCACAGTAAGAACCTCATAGCAATGGTCAGTCATGGTGGTGGTAGTGTCATGGTTTGGGGATGCTTTGCTGCATCAGGACCTGGACGCCTTGCCGTCATTGAAGGAACCATGAATTCTGCTCTGTATCAGAGAATTCTACAGGAGAATGTCAGGCCATCCCTCCGTGAGCTGAAGCTGAAGCGCAGCTGGGTCATGCAGTAAGACAATGATCCGAAACACACAAGAAAGTCATTTAAAGTTTTGTAATGGCCTAGTCAAAGTCCAGACCTAAACCCCATTGAGATGTTGTGGCAGGACCTGAAACGAGCAGTTCATGCTTGAAAACCCACAAATGTCACTGAGTTGAAGCAGTTCTGCATGGATGAGTGGGCCAAAATTCCTCCACGGCGCTGTGAGAGACTAATCAATAACTACAGGAAGCGTTTGGTTGCAGTTATTGCTGCTAAAGGTGGTGTAATCAGTTTTTGAGTCTAAGGGGACGATTACTTTTTCACACTGGGGCATTGGGTGTTGCATAACTTTCTTTAATAAATAAATGAAATATGTATCAAATGTTTGTGTTATTTGTTCACTCAGGGTCCCTTTTATTTAATATTAGGTTTTGGTTGAAGATCTGATAACATTCAGTGTCAAAAATATGCAAAAATGCAGTAAAAACTGTAAATAACTTGTTGAAACAAACTCAAAGAGAACAAGCAGGCAATCCTAACTAGACAAAAAATAAATACAAATCAAACGCTAGGATTAACCTTTTCAATTTATACTCACTGCGCTCTGTGTAACTGCCTCCGAAACGAAAATCATTGAATGTTGCAACAAAGCTAGAAACTATATTGATCGTTTGAAAAAAGTAGTAACGCAGAAGATAGGTTGAATATAGGTTGTCAAAAAGCACTCCTTTTTATGGCTTGTTCAGCTTGTGGCAAATCAATTGAAAAAAAAAAGAAAAAAAATATTGAGGATCTGATAAACGTTTCATGTCGGTTTGATTTTGAATACAAACTCAGTTTGGGATTTGGTGCACTTGAAACGATTAATGTCAGATTGATTTTGAATAAATTCAGGATTTGTGCTTTTTGTGCTGAGATTTAATTCTTTAATGAATTGGATAAAGCAAAGAGAGAATACGGCATACATGAGACGAACAGGCACATGTCATTCTACTTTTATTCACAATCATCTCATTAACTTACTCCAACAGTTTATCCTTCATGTTGATTGTCCTTTCACTATAACAAACCCCTTAATATAACGAACAAAAGGCTTGGACCCCAACAGATTCGTTATAGCAAGTGTGTACTTTATTTCATTTATGTTTTAACTGCGAGTGTCCATGTTAGAGGGTAGTAGGTGTAGTCTTTGGGAGGACCAGTAATGATGTCACAAACACAGAAAGCTTGTGGGCAAACCTCAGTGCCACCTGGCGACTGAGTAGTGGTTTATTAATTAAAAATAAACCAAAAAACGAAAGAGCCGAAGCCACAGTCAGTACCCAGGTAGGGTAGCAGGTATTACAAAAATAAACACACAAAAACCCCGGTAGTACCAACTATGATAGAACCGGATTAAAAATAAAAAGAATAAACAAACAAGTGGCCTGATAATTTAATTACATGAATTGCATCCAAGATGGTAATGTAATGATGCCAATATAGCTGCTGCTTTTGCTGAGAATGCTGTGAGAGTCAAAAAACATGGTCCCTCCATATCTGACAGACAGCTCCACAATGTATAATTCGTAGGAGTCTAGTTCAGCTCTGCGGTTTGGGTATACTGAACATAGTACATCTCTGAATATGGCAATTGAGTTACAAATTCCCCCATTCAGCCCATCTTGCTTGTTTGGTTGTAAGTAAATTATTGATCCCAGAATCTCATCAAGCAGCTTCTTGAAGGATCCCAGGGTGTCAGCTTCAACAACATTACCCTCACAATTCTCTGTGTAAAAACGTGCCTCCTATTTTCTGTTCTGAATGCCCTTTATCTAATCTCCATTTGTGACCCTGGTCCTTGTTTCTTTTTCAGGTCGAAAAATTCCCTGGGTCGACATTGTCAATATCTTTTAGGATTTCGAATGTTTGAATCAGATCGCCGCCTACTCTTCTTTGTTCAAGACTGAACAGATTAAATTCTTTGAGCCTGTCTGCATACGACATGCCTTTTAAACCGGGATAATTCTGGTTGCTCTTCTTTGCACTCTTTCTAGAGCAGCAATATCCTTTTTGTAAGGAGGTGACCAGAACTGAAGACAGTATTCTAGATGAGGTCTTACTAATGCATTGTAAAGTTTTTAACATTACTTCCCTTGATTTAAATTCAACACTTTTCACAATATATCTGAGCATCTTGTTGGCCTTTTTTATAGCTTCCTCCCGCTACCACGCAAGGTTTGGGTCTTCGCTCTCAGTGTGTGTTTCTATTTTATGGTATTTATTTTATATGGTACTTCGTTAGTGTGTTTATTGAGCTTTTTAATTGCTTTGATGTCATTTCGGTTTTATTTTGACATGTTTTACAAGCCAATGTGGATTTGCTTTTACACCGTGTGTTTTGCAGTTTGTATGTTGTGGATATCTGGTGATTGTGATTATTGGCTTGTTTACATCAATAAGGCATAAACAGGATAAAAGATTAAAACAAAAACACACACTTTAAGGCTTTTTTTTTTTTTTTTGTACCTCCTCCTTGGTTTTAATTTGAACCGCTGACCCTCGGCACTAAAGGCAGACGACGCTACAGTTTCGCTAAGGGGAATCCTTTAGCAGGATTGTAGTCAGTGTCTTTATGCACTCATACAATGTGCCTATCCGGCCAGCAGGGGTCGTTCATTACAACAAACAGAGAGATGACCCAAAACGTAACTAAGGTCCTGTCCACACAATGCTTTTAAACCGTATTAGTTGCCTTTAAACCGGCTTAAAAGTGCTAAATACTGTTAGCGTCCACACTACGCAGCGTTTAATACCGTAAACCCCTCAGGAGGTAGTCTCGAGTCCGGTTCTCATTAGATTGCATCAGGTAGTGCGTTTTGTCAGAAGTGTGAACGATAGGTTGCGGATGCAACCCGGTTCCCTGAAAGAGAAAATAACCATCAAATATGGGGATATTGCCGTCAGGCAGTAGCGATTGGCTGAGCTTTTATAGCAAAGCTGCCGATAGGCCTCTGCGCGAGCTGCCACGTAAGCCCGCCCCCTTGGGAGCTTACTATACGCAGCGCGCAGAGACTCACGTCCTCTTTTGCTCTTCAGGCCGTGAAGACCTCTGGAGCGACCACGCAGCTTGATGGTTATTTTCTCTTTCAGGGAACCGGGTTGCATCCGCAACCTATCGTTCCCTTTCAAGTCGAAAATAACCATCAAATATGGGGACAGTGTACCCAAGCTGTCGCGAGGAGGATTCTCGGCAGTAGGACAGACTTACGTCATAACGCAACTGTGTAGGGAATACATCTACGCATATGCGGAGCTGCGCCGCAGCGTCTATGCTCGCAATGACACCTGTCCTAAGGTGGAATAGTCAACACCATGCTGTCAACCACTCTATACGTCCGCATCTTGAGGGATCATAGAGTGTAGTACAGATGCTCGAACAGTGGAGCAGAGGAATCCAGTACGTTCAACCGGTAAAACCTCATAAAAGTATGCGGTGTAGCCCAACTGGCTGCAGCGCAAATGTCAGAACACCGGCACCCCTCTAAAGAGGGCCCAGGATGTCGCCATACCCCTAGTGGAATGCGCCTTCAACTGCCCTGGTGGTGGAAGGCCTGCAGATTCATAAGCTAATTTAATAGCATCCACTATCCAGTGGGAAAGGCGTTGTTTAGACAACGGCTGACCCAAAGTCCTAGAACCATGGCATATGAACAATTGTTCAGTTTGCCTCACAGCCGTTAATACGGTCAATATAACATCTCAATGCCCGCGCGGGCAGAGCCTGTGTAACCGTTCTTCCTCTGGGGAAGAAAAAGGAGGAGGATGGAACGCCATCAACTTCGACTGGTTGGTTCATATGAAGCGGGGATATGACCTTGGGTAAAAGGCGGGTTTGGGCGCATGGAGACCTTAGAACCGTCTCCTGCGAAACGAGTACATGAAGAATGCACTGACAGTGCGTGTAACTTCGCCCACGCGTTTTGCTGAAACCACTGATAGCAAAAACGCAGTTTTTATAGACACGAGCTTCATGTCCACGCTGTGGAGAGGCTCGAACGGTGCCTTGGTAAGGGCTTCCAGCACCACATCAAGGCTCCATGACGGTAGACTGGTCGTCCTTGGAGGCCGCAAACGTCTTGCGCCCTTTAGGAACTGCGATGCCAGAAAATGGCAACCTGGTGACAAACCGTCAATACGTACATGGCAAGCCGATATGGCGGCTAAGTACACTTTAAGTGTAGAGGGAGATTTCCCTTCATCTAACAGTTTCTGTAGAAACTGTAATATCACTGCCATAGGGCAGGATATTGGGTCATGGCCTTCCGCCAGACACCAACTCTGAAACAACTGCCACTTATACGTATACTGCGACCTAGTAGAGGGTGCTCTAGCACTCTGAATGGTCGAAATAACCGCCGTCGAGAGCCCTAAGGCTGACAGGCGCTCCCGTTCAGGGGCCAAGCCCATAGCTGCATGAGCTTGGGGTTCGGGTGCCATAGCCCTCCTTGGGCTTGGGACAACAGGTCCGCTCGCAGAGGGAGCTCCCTCGGCCGACCGTGCAACAACTGCACCAGGCTCGGGAACCATATCCTCCGAGGCCACCGAGGAGCGATTAGAATCACTGTCGCTTGCTCTACCCTGACCTTCTCTAAGAAGGCGGGGAGCATCGGAATCGGTGGAAACGCATATAGGAGCCCTGGCGGCCATTCGTGAGCCAGTGCATCGACTCCTAGGGGGCTGTGGAGATCCTTCACTGAGAACCATAGGGGGCAGTGCGTGGTCTCTTGCGAAGCAAAGAGATCCACCTGGGCTGTGCCGAACCATTCCCAGATGCGCTCTACCACTTGAGGGTGGAGACGCCATTCGCCAGCAAGAGGGCCTCCTCTGGATAGGAGATCCGCTGCGTAGTTGACTCTGCCCGGTAGATGAACCGCACGCAGAGAGGTTAAACGCGGTTGTGCCCATAGCAACATCCGTGCTACCATCCGGTGAAGACCGGGGGACCGCAAGCCGCCCTGGCGGTTGATGTACGCCACAACTGTGGTGTTGTCTGACCGCACTAACACATGCTTGCCTAGAAGCACTGGCAAGAAGTGCCGGAGGGCGAGGTCCACCGCTCTGAGCTCCAGAGCATTGATGTGGGCTGACCTCCAGGGTCCTGACCACACTCCACGGGTCCCTGTCCCGTTCCAGACTGCTCCCCAACCGTGGTTGGAAGCGTCGGTCGTGATGACCTGCCTCCTGAAAATGGGACCCAAGCGTACGCCTTGGCGGAGGTTTGATGGAACTTTCCACCAGCGTGGCGCTTCCAGCAGGCTCGGGATACCCTTAGCCTGCGGTGTTTGTCTCTCCGCGGATGCAGCGAAGGCATTGAACCAGGCCTGCAGAGGTCTCTGGTGTAGTAAGCCCAAAGGAAGGGCTTGTGAGGCGGCAGCCATCAACCCCAGCATGCGCTGACACAGCTCCATGCTGACTGTCTGTCTCAACCTGAATAGGGAGAGACACCGCTCTAATGAGGCAACTCTTTGTGTCGACAGGGTCGCTTCCATGGACACTGAGTCCAGATGCAGACCCAAGAATTCGGTCTGTTGGCTCGGCACTAGGCGGCTCTTTTCTGAATTGATCTTCAGACCTAGCCGCTGAAGATGGTCTGTAACCATCACTGTGTGCTGTGCCACCTGCTCCTTGGACTGCGCGCAGACGAGCCAGTCGTCCAGATAATTCAGCAGTCGGACACCTTGAGCCCGCAAGGGAGCTAGAATGGCATCCATACATTTCGAAAAGGTTCGAGGAGCTAGTGACAGGCCGAATGGAAGGACACAAAACTTCGTATACCCTGCTCTGAAATGCGAAACGCAGATACTTCCTGTGACCGGGCAGATGGGAGCGTGAAAGTGCGCATCTGTCAGGTCCACGGTGGTGAACCAGTCGCCGTGCGGACTGACTGAATGATGTGCCTGTGCGTAAGCATCCTGAACGATAACACCCGCAGGTATTTGTTCAGTACTCGCAGATCTAAAATAGGGCGGAGCCCGCCGTCCTTCTTGGGCACCAGGAAGTATTTGGAATAGAACCCTGGTCGATCAGAGCAGGGTCTACTTGTTGAATGGCACGCTTGCTGAGCAATGCCTGTATTTCCACATTCAGAGCTGAGGACTGAACCGAGTCCTTTACTGCAGTTATAACCACTCCCGGAAGGGGAGGTTTTAACTGGAACTGAAGGGTGTACCGGTGGATATAGTTTTGTGCACCCAGATGTCGTTGGTGCATTGTTGCCAGAACTGGAGCTGGGAGACAGTGTAGGGGCGGGTTAACAGCTGCCTGGTGTTCTCAGGGCTGTTTAGGCTGGGCTCGTTCGCGAGGGGCATGGCCAGAGCCCCGAGGGCGTGGCCTGCCACCACCTCTAGGGCGCCACCCTCCCGCTGCGGTCTTGAAAATGAAGGTTGACCGCGCTGCTGTGGTTGAGGGAGAGGACTTAGTACCCCTGGCCGTGGCTGGTGCTGCAGTGGTGGTCTCGCCACTGGTGCTCCTGTTGGCGCCTTGGCTGGAAGGGCTTATGCGGCCACATTTTAGCCAATTGTTGAGATGCCTCCGGGCCTTAACAGAACGTTGGAGCATCTCCTCCACCGCTGGGCCAAGCGTGTGCCCTGGCGTAATAGGGGCATCTAACAAAGGAGCCTTGTCAGACTCTTGAACTCTCGCCTGCGAGAGCCAGAGCTGCCTTCTGGCGACCACCAGGGAAGCAATACTCCTGCCTTGAGCCCGTGCGTTCAACTGGGCCATTTTAACAAGGAGTTGTGCGACCAGCGCCAATTCCGCCCTCAGAGACGCCGACGGGTGCTCTGGGAGATCTTTCACCAGGGGCGCCTGGTAAACTGAAAGGAGGCTGGCCACGTTGGACAACCGAACTGCCTCTGTAGCCGCTAAGTAGCCCTTCTTCAAATGGATCTCAGTGGTCCTGCACTGCTTGTTAGGACAAGCAGGGTCCTTAACCAGACCCGAAAGTGTCGGGGTCTTAACCAGGGCTGCAAAAGCAGCATCGACCGGTGGAAAAGACGCCAGACCAGCCTCACTCGCTCCCTGCATGGCAAGCGGAGGCCTTCCGCGAAGTTGCCGGTGAAGAAGCAGGGGCCCCCCAGGTGGACTGTACCTCCTTGATGAAATCAGGGAAGGCAGGGAGCGCCCTGGGCAGTGGAGACCGTACCGATGGCGACTCAAACAGCGACCGCCGAGGTAATTCCACGGCTGGCCACTCAAGTCCCAGGTGACGAGTTGCCCGCTCCACCAACGACCACAATGGATCACTGGTGTCCAGCACCTCCGAGTCAATGTCCTGCTCGGAATGCTGGGATGCCAGGTCAGTTTCCACACTGTCCTCCTCAAGGAGAGGCTCCCCTTCAGAAGCATCCCTGGAAATGGCATCTACATCCCATACCCCTTGGGGTTGTTGGATAACAGGGACGGCCAGAGGCTGTGGCTGAAGCGCCCGGCTGACTGGCAAGTGGTTCGGCCGGTGGTGCCCTGCTGGTAAGGGACATCAGCAACGATTGCTGGCCCATCATTACATCCATAAACTGGGACATCTTGGATGTGAGCTCTGCCACACCTGACTTGTCCCTATAGCGCCTGTCCCGCCGAGGAGAGCGGGAGCGTCCCCTACGGCGGGGCGACAGGGAGCGAGACCGTGACCGGCGGGAGCGTTCCCTGCGAGGGAGGAGCCTCGGGGCCGAATAGACGGGCTATGAGAGCGCTCATGTCTACGGTCTGGAGACCTTTGGCCAGCTGTAAGCTGGGAAGGGCTACTGGATACCCGCAGTGCGACGGCAGAGTCGCCGTGGATGACGGCGGGGCAGACAGGGTGTAAGAAGACCCTGAGGAAGGGGAATGGCCACCCACCGCTTTCCTCGCCCTCTGGCGAAGAGTGCGCTGTTGAAAATTAGCGCAATCTGCGCAAAACGATCTGTCTGCTAAGGCAGACGCGGCGTGCTCTGGTCCCAGGCACGCTACACAGTCGTCATGCGGATCGCTCGCCGGCAATTTTGCCTGGCAGGTGACGCAACGGTGGAACCCGGACATGGTTGCCACTGTTGTAAAGGCGTCGACGCACCGAGCGTCGAGCGCCAAAGCGTCAGCGTCGAGGTGCGTGCACCGAGCGTCGAGGCGCCGAAGCACCGAGCGTCGAGGTGCGTGCACCAAGCGTTGAGGCGTCGACGCACCGAGCGTCGAGCGCCGAAGCGTCGAGGTGCGTGCGCCGAGCGTCGACGCGACCGAAGCGCCGAGCGCCGGCGTCGAAGCGCCGAGGTGCGGCACCGAAGCGCCGAGGCGCCGACGCGACCGAGCGCCGAGCGCCGAAGCGCCGAGTGTGCGTGCACCGAGCGCCGAGCGCCGACGCGCCGAGCGCCGAGGCGCCGAGCGCCGAGCGTCGAGCGCCGAGCGCCGAGCGCCGGCGCCGAGCGCCGAGGCGCCGACGCACTGACGTCGCGCGCCGAGCGCCGAGCGCCGAGGTGCGTGCACCGAGCGCCGGCGCCGACGCACCAGCGCCGAAGCGCCGAGCGCCGAGGTGCGTGCACCGAGCGCCGAGCGCCGACGCTGCCGAGCGCCGAGGTGCGTGCACCGAAGCGCCGAGGCGCCGACGCACCGAGCGCCGAGGCGCCGGCACCGAGCGCCGAGGCGCCAACGCACTGAGCGTCGAGCGCCGGCGCCGAGCGCCGAGGTGCGTGCACCGAGCGCCGAGGCGCCGACACACCGAAGCGCCGAGCGCCGCTGCGTCGAGGTGCGTGCACCGAAGCGCCGAGGCGCCGAAGCACCGAGCGCCGAGGTGCCGTGGCACCGAAGCGCCGAGGTGCGTGCACCGAAGCGCCGAGCGCCGAGGTCGCACCGAAGCGTCGAGGCGCCGACGCACCGAGCGCCGAGGTGCGTGCACCGAGCGCCGAGGCGCAAGCACCGAAGCGCCGAGCGCCGAGGTGCGTGCACCGAAGCGTCGACGCGCTTAGCGCCGAGCACTAGCGCCGAAGCGCTTAAGCTGCCGAGCGCTAAGCACCGAAGGTGCGTCGCCGAGCGTGGAGCACGGAGTCCCAAGCGCAGAAGCGCTGCACCAAGCGCCGGCGCTGCACCAAGCGCCGGGCGCTGACACCACGCGGAGTGCGAAAGTACCAAGCGTAGAACGCTAGCACGAGACGCCTGAGCTGCCAGCTGACCGCAGAGCGGAGACGCTAGTGCTGGTACAGTGTCTGGTGCTGTATATACTTACCTGGGTGCTAGGGAATATGTGCTTTGGTGGTGGTCGTCTTCCTAATGGTGAAAAAAAGGGATTTTTTTTTTTTTGTGTTGTGTGGGACGCTGCAGCAATGCTTATGTGACTGTAAGCGTACAGCTACCACGCGGTAGGGATGGAACACACCGCAGTGGAGTAGTATAGAGAGGCTGCAGAGCAGGCTCTACACACACGCGGTCTAGCCAGGCAAGACCGAGGCTGCAATGGGCGCGTGGCCAAAGGCCAACGCAACGCGCGTCCTAACAAATATATATAAATATACACAACAAATATAAAATATTACACAAAAACCCAAAAAACACACGATAACAATTACAAAGTAATTATAAGTAAAGGAAAGACGGAGACCACGAGTAATAACAAAAACGCGATGCAAGCAAAGCGTGAAGGAATATAATGTAATATAAATAATATATAATACAATTATATAACCAAAATATAACAATTACAACTGAAATAAACTCAGAGAAGGGGAAAAAACCAGCTTCTCAAGCCTAAGCTTAATGAGTACAATACAGTTGCTAGCTCTAAGTACCTACCGCTACCAAGGCTGAAGACAAAAGAGGACGTGAGTCTCTGCACGCTGCGTATAGTAAGCTCCCAGGGGGGAGGGCTTATGTGGCAGCTCGCGCAGAGGCCTATCGGCAGCTTTGCTATAAAAGCTCAGCCAATCGCTACTGCCTGACGGCAATATCCCCATATTTGATGGTTATTTTCGACTTGAAAGGGAACACTGTAATACCAAACTACATTTTTTTGTGTATCCTCCAATATCCCAAAATGCTTTCTGATATGTTTGGTGAAATACTCAGACAGATGTCTGAAGGACTTGCTATCAGTGTACACTCCGCACTAGGTATACATTTTTATTCTTAAAATAAAAAAAAAAAATCTGTCAGGACATCTCTGTTAAACTAGCGTGGAAAATAACAAAAGCACAATGTTAAATTAAGCGACTGCAAAATGAAATGCCAATTAAAAGTAGAATCGGGATGAACAATTCACGTAATTTGTCAGCTCTGTTTGAAATAAAATTAAGAGAACCAGAATTAAGATCAGGCAAGATGTGAAGGTAAAACAAAGACTGTTTTGTAATTAACAGCTGTTTTCTGAGTTTATGTTATGAAACAGAATAAGCTCAATTTGTTTAATGGGACATCACCTGATTAAAAATAAAACCCGAAAACTTCAAGCCCTACTGTGTTTGTGTGTGCGTTTGCATTTACTTGTTCCAAAATACTTGTTTTATTTCTTTTAGCAATATGGACCTCTGTTAATATGGGGCAAAACACATTATTTTAAAATAAAATACAGTGCATGGTGGGATACTATCATATTAATTTCCAATGTTCATTCGCTGCTAGGAACTGTAACCAAACTTTGAATAGTGTTGGACGCATTACACCCGACTAAACATGAAACAGTACTTCAGTGTGGACGCTTTGAGGTGGATTAATTAAAACGTTTGTGAGTACAGTTGAGATTGGTTATGAAGTGTGGACAAGATCTTACTTATAGTTGCAGACAAAAGTATTTGGGCTGTTTAATAATGTTAAAACCACAAAGAAAGTGATTTCTATATTTCTATTTAAAACAAATGATTACATAACATGCATAAGATGAAAAATAACATGCAAAAACTAATTTCATACTTTGACAAAAGTATTTGGGCACCCTTACATGTAATGTACATTCGGAAAGGAATACTTTTTTCACTTTGATGGTGAAAAAAGTTATATTTGGTCTGACCATAAAATTTGGATGAAGAAATCATCAGGCTTCAAATATTCAATGGAAAACTCCAATTGCTTTCTTTTGTGTGTTGTTTTTAACAAAGATTTGTTTCTTGTTTTTCACCCATGGACATTCATCTTGTTCTTCTCTCAATTCTTGTGTCAAGTGTTTTGCAGTAATCCAAAGATTTTGACAGGCTGCTCAAATGATTCTTCTTCCAGATTTTGCAGAAATATTTCTTGGTCTTCCACACCTGGAGCTAGTTGCAGTAGTTCCTGTTCTCCTGTGTTTGTCAATAACAGCCCACACAGTGCTTTTCGGTAAATCAAGTCTTTCTGCTGTTTTTCTAGTAGCTTCTCCTTTTTCGTTTAGTTGCATCACTGCCATTTTGAGATCGTTGCTGTACTCTTTAGTTTGAACCATTTTTGTTGCTTTTTTGAATCACACATTTCCAATTTATTTTTCAGCACTTGATGATTATGTATTTCTTTATTCTAAAATTATCACCAGGTGTTGATTTTCAATCATGGTGATTGTCAATAATTAGCAATGAATGGGTTTCATACGAAATATGTTGATTGCCCAAATACTTTGGTCAAAGTATGAAAATAGTTTTTGCATGTTATTTTTCATTTTATGCATGCTATGTAATAAGTTGTTGTTTTATTATAAAGCTGAATCTCTACTTTAATGTGTATTTCCCAATATAACAATTAGAAAAGATAAATATGTTTAATGTTTTTATTATTATTATTATTATTATTATTATTGTATTGCATGTATCCTAGTTGCATTTTTTGTACTGTATATGCATTCTATTAATGCTTGAAATGTGCATAATAAATTATAAAAAAGTGTTGGTTACTTAATTGTAATCTCAGCCACATTCCCTCATACAACTCATTAATTTATCCAAACACCTTTGCACTCCCAGCTTTATTATAATATTAAAAGATTATTACCTTGATGTACTGTTGCCTCATTTCAGGGTTTGAGTGGTGGTAGTGTTTACCACATCCTTGAATCAGCCATGTGCTACCCTCAGGAATACAGAACAGTTTAGAAAGAGAGGGAAGAGTCAAGAACAGAAATAAAGGAGAGGACAAAGGCTGAGAAAAGAAAGGGAAAGCTAAAAAGATAAGTCAGTCATTTACTAAGAGTGAAGCAGTGTGACAGAAATACAATGAGTTTTGGTTGTAAATCTCCCTCCCGACCTGTGAGGGCGCTAAGCAGGGAAAGTAGAGTTCTTTGGACGGGCTGGCCTCACAGTTCTTTCCCCAGGCAGGGAAGTCAGTCAGTCTGGAAGAAGGCGAGACTCCGTTGCAGGAACGTATTGACCCAGAAGGGAAATGACGTAGCAGCTGCAGATAGTAAAGACAGCTGCACTCGTTTACCAAGGGGTCATGCCTCATGGCATAAAAAGGGGACGGAGAATTGCAATCTACTCCTTCACTTTGGTTACGGAAACATAACCCGTGCAGCATTTTATAATATATCATGAGTGTTTGTTTGTCTTGTCTATAATTGTTACTTTTTTATAATTGTTTTATAGACAGCTAACACGTTCCACAGCTGTTGCTAAGGGCAAGCATAAAACCCGGAACAGCACTGCACTATTGTCACTCATTAAACTGTATCACCCACCACGAGCACTACAGCACACACCCAGGACTGGTGACCATGATTGTATATTGTGGGAGAGATGCTTGTGTTTATTGTTTAGGACAGCATCCTGTTATTATTTAAGCCCGTGCTTTACACATTGCTGTGGATTGCCAGGGATCATTTTGGTCACCAGACCTGGAGTATAAAAATAAAATACCCCTTTTCCATACCGGATTACAATCTCTGTCTGTGTTATTCCTGCACTGCATCACCAATATGTCAATATATATGCTCCATTACTCTTGTATTTTAAACACATTTTATTCAGCAAGTTGTCATGTATTCTTAAAAAAATATATTATTCTGACTCTTTTTGAGCAGACGAGAAAGTTTTAAAAAACAATGTCCATATTATATTTATATTACCTAAGCTATTTGTGTGTATTTTACTGTTTAATGTATGTATGATTGCCTTTCACAAGGGACTTTTATTTTGAAGTAAATGTGTGACGCTCCTACAGGAAGTTGATATATATATACTGTATATAAACATTGTTTGGAAAAAGTATGTTCCTTCTCTTTCACCACTTGCTTTTCTTATGGCATCAGCTGCCCCTGCGTTCTAGATAAAGCTCCCCTTACCTGGTTTGTTTGAACCAATTTAGAACAATACCAGAAAGACCCACCCATTCTCTAAGACGATGAATTAAAATCTCATGAGCCATGCTATCAAATCTCATGAGCCACGCAATCAAATCTCATGAGCCACGTTATCAAATCTCATGAGCCACGCAATCAAATCTCATGAGCCACGCAATCAAATCTCATGAGCCACGCTATCAAATCTCATGATCCACGGTATAAAAGCAGCACTGAGGTCTAAAAGGATCAGTACAGATAAACAATTTGAGCCTGCACTCATATGTAGATCATTCACCACTTTGACCAACGCAGTCTCAGTGCTATGGTTAGAGCGAAATCCCAATTGAAACTTCTCAAAGATGTTATTATTATTATTATCAAGGAAACTATTCATTTGTTTAAAAACTACCTTTTCAAGTACCTTAGATAAAAAAGGAAGGTTTGAAATGGGTCTAAAATTACTTAGAACTTAGCTAATCCAGATTCGATTTCTTGAGTAAAGATTTCACTAAAGAAGCTGGAAACCACCCTGATGACAAAGAGCTATTAACTATATGAAGGACAGCTTGCTAAACACCTCCTTTAAGAGATTGGTTGGTATAGGATCCAAAAGACAGGCAGAAGATTTCATTTGCATAACTATTTGATTCAAATCTTGTAAATTAATCAAAAAGAAGGAATTTATTTCTGATTAGGTTGTTTAGATGGCACACAAAGCTCAGAATTATTTTCTGAAATTTGATCCTTAATACAAAGTATTTTTCCATCAAAATAGTTGTGAAATTCTTCACATTTAATAGATGAGGCCATAATGCCATTTTCAGGTGAAGAACATGGGTTAACTAATCTATCAATTGTAGAGAAAAGGACTCTAGCATTGTTCTTATTTTCCTCAATAAGATTGGAGAAGTAAGCACATCTTGCTGACCTTAATGCTTCATTATACTTTGATAAAAACTGCTTTAAAATATCGTAATGTATTTGTAATTGTCTTTCTCTCCATTTGCGTTCTCTTTTTAATTGACATAACTTTATTCATCCAAGGTGTCCTATGTTTTACAGAAATAGTTTTCATTTGAACTGGAGCCACAGTATCAAGAGAAGTTTTTAGTTGGTGGTTATATCTCTTAACTAACTCATCAGTTGATAGAAAATTTGTTGAACTGGAAGGAGAGGCTTCCATTAAAGAAGTATTATCATCCACACTATGCCAGGTCTCAGTCAAAAATAAAAATCCAAGTTTATAACGAGTGATAGGATCATTGATTAGGAGAGCTTTGTTAGATAGTGACCGAACATTAAACAGAGCTAGATGTAATGTGTTACACTCAGATGAGGAAGGAGTAGCTGTATTTAAAGGAACTCTAATAAGATTATTAATATTTGACCCTTGAATTAAACTAGATATACCAGAATAGTGACTACGGCTTGTCTTCGCCTTGTGACACAATGAAATGTACTTTTTTTTTGAGAATCTTGGATTCTCTGACTCTTATATCGTTTGTTCCAGCATGAATAATTAATGTCGAAATTTGATCATGATTTCCAGCCATCTTATCCAAGTTGGCCTCAACATTGGAGACCGTTGCTCCTGGAAAGCAATTTACTGCCACCTTATGAGAGTTTTTAAGGGTTAGGTTAACATTTCTAATAGAATCTCCCATTATGAGCATCTTGCTATCAGATGTGTCACAGTTCTCATATTGACTAAACAGAGCTAGATTGAAGACTATTCCTTATTTGAATTGAATCGCCCCCTAAGACTGACTCCCTTTTTCTGGGGGCAGCATGTTCCTGGGTGCCCAGGGGCCCATTTATCCTCCCAGTTTTCTCCGAGCTGTCAGAGTCCAAATCCGCATCCAGTAAGGACTGGTACCGGTTGGACACAACAATCTCTGGAGTTGTCTCCCCTGTACGGCGTGCACGCCCTTTCTTTCCCTTTCGACCCACAGTCACCCAGCTTTCTCTCCCTGTCTGGTCTGAAGTCTCCCTCCTCCCCACTAGGGGCGTGCACACAATCTCTCTGTAGGGTGTGTTAATTAAGTCTGTCAATTCTCTATTACTCTCTTATATTCCGATGACATTCTATATAGTAAATTGGTGTGCAAATTACCTAAACATTGCATACCAAACAGTGCACATAAACAAGGCTGAACTAGACTGTAAAGTGCTATAGTTCTAAACCCAATGATATCAAGTATATCATTACCAAGTAAATACTTAACTCCAAGCAAACACGTAGCGTCGCTTATAGTTCTCTAAAATAAAACCGTGTGCAAATCACCTACCCATTGCGTATCAAGCACTTATACTTACAAGTACACATAAGCGAGGTCTAAGTAAACAATAAATTATTGCAATTATAAACCCAGTTACACCAAACATATAATCAACAAGTGAACACTTAGCTCAAAGCGAACACATGGCATTGTTTACACTCTCTGACTGAACCTGATGTATTTTCTCTCTCTCTCTCTCCTCCCGTGCTTTATTGTTTATTGTTTGTTTATTATATTAGCTTACTAGCCAAGCTTTATTAAGGCTGCAGCTTGTGCAAAATGCAGCTGCAAGGGTCCTTACTAAAACCAAAAGGAGAGCACATATAACTCCTGTACTTGCTTCTCTGCACTGGCTTCCAGTGAAATATCGAATTGATTTTAAAATTCTATTGCTTACATTTAAAGCACTAAATGGAATGGCACCAGATTACCTCTCAGAGTTGTTGTCTCTTTATCAGCCTTGGCGTGCATTGAGGTCGACTAATAGTGGCCTCCTCTGTATTCCGAGGGTAAGGCTCAGGAGGAAAGGAGAGGTTGCTTTTTGTGTTCGTGCTCCGCAGCTGTGGAATTCTCTCCCCGACCATGTCAGAGGTTCACCTACAGTAGCTACTTTTAAATCTAGGTTTAAGACCTATTTTTATAATTTAGCTTTTTGATTTTATATATTGTTGTTTTAGTTGTTTTAAATTGTGTCTTTTTTCTCTTTTGCGATATATGATATTTTTTTATTATTATTTTTTTTTAACCTGTTTAACTTATTCATCAATTTATGTCGTTTTATTAACTTTGATTTTAATTTTTGTGCTCTGTTACCTTCTTTTTTGTTTTTTGTGCAGCGCCTTGAACCTTGTGGTATGAAAGGCGCTCTATAAATAAAGATTATTATTATTATTATTATTATATAACCTTCCAATGGCTCACTTCCTGACCGGTTTTGTCCCACATCCAGCATAGCTGTTCTAGCACCCTCTCCAGCTCTATCTCTGTATTGATTACGTCTTGCAGCTCTTCCCCGTCTAAGTTTCAATTACAGTTTCGTTTTCGTTTCGGTATCTGTTGTCCATTCTCTTTCTGTTATGAGTCTCTAGTTATCGCTTTTCTCTTCTCTTAACAAGCGTCTTGTATCCACTGCTACTTCCTAGAAAAACGGAAGACACTGCGGCCACCTGGCCACGTTAATCCAATCCCTGGTCACATTCAATCAAATAGTCTTTAAATTTTCAATGAGTTTCAGCTGGTAGTAGTAATCCATCTCAGCAAGGCATGTCATTCACCAATACACTTGTGCAACAAAACAAATATAATTTACTAAATCAAAACCAAATAAGCCAACATCAAAATGTGCCAAAATAATATTAAATCACAAATAGAAAAAGGAAACACACAAAAAAGTGCTTATAAAATCATAAATATAATACATAAAAAAACATTTGTGCAATACAAAACAAACCCCTAATTTGCCTTGGTCACCTTGTGACACTAACGCAGACAAGGATTGGGCAAAGCATGTCACCACAATTGCATTACAGGGCAAAGGCAGTTTGCTCATCAAAATGAGGCGCATGTGCATTGTGCCCTAGTGTTAGAGCAGGGGTCCAATCTCGGTCCTGGAGGGCTATTCCACCACGGGTTTAACAGGTAAAAAGATAAAAATTACCTTTAGATACAAATAGAACTAGACTAAAAGTGTTTGCCTGGGATGGCATTTGAAAATTCAAAGAAATTTTATTATTATTATTATTAAGCAAAGCAATATATCATAAAACACC
Source organism: Acipenser oxyrinchus oxyrinchus (assembly GCA_030684275.1). Taxonomy (NCBI): domain Eukaryota; kingdom Metazoa; phylum Chordata; class Actinopteri; order Acipenseriformes; family Acipenseridae; genus Acipenser; species Acipenser oxyrinchus. The sequence goes on along the minus strand of CM060288.1, from coordinate 4,194,157 downwards.
AAAACATATCTCAACTTCTGAATACCATTTTCCTACCATGTTTCTTTTTCATTATTGTGACTGAAAACATATTAAAATATAAAAACAATATCATAACTGAACCTGTGAAACATTTCAACTTTTAACTTATACTTCAAAATACAAATGATCTTACTGAAGTTATAGGCAAAACAAACAAATCAAAAGCAAATTAACACATTTTCATATCAATACAAATTCCCCGACAGTTTACACATGGGAGGATTTCATTGTTGTTTAACTTGTTCTGATAATAAAACCTTGCAGATATGAAGTCTTTAGCGTTGGCTAAGCTTTGCTAGAGGAGGCGGAGGGACAGTTGTCTTCTTGACTGCATGCTTCTTATAGTTCGATTGAGCAAATCTGCACCCAGGTCACTGGATTCATGGCTGTTGAAAAGCAACCTCCGGCTGAAAAAGACAATGAAATGCATGTTACTGAACTTAGAAGAGTTTCTTTCTCTGTCATTCTCATTTCATGGGGCGGGAACCAGGGCTGCAAGAGGAAGGGAGTGTTTTGTAACTTAGGATTCAAGGCTCGGTCTCTAGAGCAGGAGAGAGAGAGAAAAGAATGGGCCAGGCTCCAATGGACAGAGCGTTCCCTGTGGAGTCGAGTCTGGCCCTGTCGGCTTCCGGGCCCCTGAAAACACAGAGTCCTCTGACTTCTCTGAGAGTCGTTATAGGCCCAGCCTCGCAACTGGGTCCCAGTTAGCGACCGTGTTCGACCCTCAGAGGACGGAATGGCTCATATGAAGCCTTGGTGTAAGGAAGAAAAGAGAATCTGAAAGAACACAAATAATTATTAGTTATGGGACTCAAGTACTAAGAGTAAGAGGGTCACGTCCCAGGAGAATAAAGAAGGAAGTAAGATAGAACCTTCTTTCTTGAGGCAAGATATAGCGCATGAGCTGCGAAAGAATAGTGTGGCTGTTGGTCCCTTCTGACTGCACGAAGAACCTGCAGAGTTACTGGGACTCCAGGTTGAGGAAGTGAGACTCACTATGCCCCCAAAAGATGGACCACCGGCTCCCCACTGAACCCACACCTGTGAAGACAAACAAAGACCATGTGCCAAAGTATAACACAAAAGCAAGATGAGACAAACAATGACAAACAAAATAAATAAAATAGATGGTTAGTGGAACAAGCTATGTGTCGGCCATCCGTCCGGTGGAGAAGAAAAAACCCTTCTATTAGGGAAAACCTCTGGTGGTCCTGGAGAGTCGGACATACTAGCTATAGACTGGTGAGCTGCAGTGATAATCTGATGGCAGCGATCGGATGTAGGAGTTGACTGCTGAAGAGGACCAACGCCCTCATGGTCTTGATCAGGTGATGGCTGATGCAGGCTCTGGCTGCTGAAGAGGCTGTGCCAATCCTGAAGGGGAGAAAGACCTGCTCTGCTGACGAGAGCGGAGAGGTGGGAAGAGAACCAGGTGGGAAGAGAACCAGTGTCTGGTAATGATGCTTTTGGAGCAATTATAGGAAGTCTGGAAGGAGATGCAGGGGGGGTTCTTGGTGATTCCTCGGAGAGTCAGATGTACTGCTGGGATGGATGCATTATTGCAGATGCTTGGAAGATGGCGAGCTTGTTTGATGAAATTGTGGGAAACTGATATCCAAACAATTAAAGATGAGCTGCTGGAACTTCATTCGATGATTGTTCCAGTGTTGCAGCAAGGTGTACCACATACTGATGTCTAGAGAGATGAGATGCTGACCATCTGAGACAGGGTCTTACGTCACGTGCATGGGTAGTCGCTGTTTACAAAGTACAGAGAGACAACTGGGGGTGGAGTTGAAACGCCGGCACAGGCACGCAGGATTTATTAATACAAACAGAAAAGAAAGTAAAAGGTGGTCATGTGACGTTACCACCCATGGTAACGCACAGAGGACACATACAGCAAGCTGTACAAAAGGCAAAATAAAACACAGTACAAAAACTACAAATAAAAGGTGCCCCAGAGGGTGAGCGCTAGCCTTATAAACGAAGCGTCTCGCTCCAGGAACCGGCTACACTACGTAACCCTCGCTATACATCACATGGGATCACAGTCCCCTAACTAACCTACTCACAAGCCGGTATTCATACAACGACTCGTGCTGCTTCATACGGCCTTGGCTGGGCATTGCCTTCACAAGCACCGCTTGCAGTCTCAGGGTTGCGTAGCGGTCGTTCCTGCAGAGCGGACCCTCTACTCCTGAGTATACGCCGCTCCCCTCTGGCATGGTGTTGCAGTCGCCCCGAACCATCTCCCGCGGATGCTTTTGAACTGACGGACACTCGGTCAAGACCCGCCCACGAGAGGCTGAAGGAGGACCTGCAATGGTGGTGGAGCGATTGTCTAAGCCATCTAAATGAGCGTTTATTGCTGACAAGGCGTTGCTGGTTCTGCTGAGCGAGCAGGGTCGGGGCGGCAAGTGAAATTCAGCTTTGCCGGGGTAAAATCAAAATTATGAAAATATCTTTAGTTCAGTAACAGTGAAAACTGGAAGTGTACAGGATGGGAAAGTCCAGTAAAACAGCAGTGTGAAGCCTGTTTCCAAAAATTAGACAAAAACAACAACTCAGCCATTTCTTAGAACTCGCAAGCAGTCTAAATTAGAATTGTACTTGAAAATGTTCCCTTTCAGAAAAATAAAATGAAATGAGCTTGGAAAAGAACCCTTAATGTTGCACAAATATCAAAAGAAACCATATGTGGTCGCTGGCCTTGATTTCTGACTACAGGCACTTGCTGTGGAACATTGAGGGCAGCTGATGCCCGGTTGTCAGTGGGAACATCAGCTGTGGGGACCGGAAGTGATGAACCTGAAGAGATGGCAGCCATGATTGAAATGGCGAATACTGGGCTTGAAGTAATGGAGATTGCTGCAGTGTTGGAAGCAACCCATTTGTCCATATCGTTGAGCCATGTATGAATTGAAGCAATTGAGATGGCGATGGGATGAATGAGAGACTTCATGTCCTCGAAAATGTTGTTATGAAGCTGAAGGATGGGATCCGTTCGGCTGCGCTGGAGGGGAGGGGCTGTGCTGTGGCCTGTCCTGGGCGAGCGAGTTTGCGGAAGCGCGATGCGAAAAGGAGGCAACGTTGGTGTAGCAGTGTGAACATGTGGTTTGCAGTGCTCAGGTGTAGGAGGCTGTGTCGTCCAGTGGTTAAAGAAAAGGGCTTGTAACCAGGAGGTCCCCGGTTCAAATCCCACCTCAGCCACTGACTCATTGTGTGACCCTGAGCAAGTCACTTAACCTCCTTGTGCTCCGTCTTTTGGGTGAGACCTAATTGTAAGTGACTCTGCAGCTGATGCATAGTTCACACACCCTAGTCTCTGTAAGTCGCCTTGGATAAAGGCGTCTGCTAAATAAACAAATAATAATGCAGGGGCTCCAACAACGACAGACACAAAGTTACGGTCCAAACAGCACTTTAATATTGCTATTTTCCCAGTTTGAGACTGGCCAATAATGAGGCTGGCTCTACCCAACAATGGGTATTGCCAGCATATAATAAAAGGGTTGCAGTCCCCAAATAATAAGACAAACATAAAACACGCAACACAAAACACGTCTCCAGACTGTGTGTGCTCTTTGTGCTCTCAGCAGTGGTGGTGTATTTAGAGGTCTGGGCTTAGCTTCCATCGGAGAAATGATGAGATAGAGAAATAAATGCGATATTTTGAGGAGAATCTGTCAAGGAGGGACAATGGGTGCAGCGTATGCAAAAAAACTAACGCAAGAGAAAGAACTGAGCTGTGATTGGGTTTAAATAGGGAGTCGATGATTGACAGGTGAAATTAGGAAATAGCGAAGCCCTGGTTCACGCCCCCGAATTCCACAGAAGTGAACATCTATAATAATATACAATCCCTGCATTTTACTTTTTTCCATAGGTGTGTAAATATGTTCAATTGCCCTTAATCCTAGCCAAACCCCAGGCTATCTTACATAGAAATTAATAGCAGAGTCATATTATTAAGTTTGTTACATTACACTTAAAGAAAACACACAGCAGCATGATTATTCACCCATTGTCCAGGTAGTGTGAATAGGATGATGGTGCATGTTTATGGAGAATAGAATACAGGGCAGCAGTGTGGAGTAGTGGTTAGGGCTCTGGACCGGAGAGTTGTGTGTTCAATCTCAGGTGGGGGACAGTGTTGCTGTACCCTTGAGCAAGGTACTTTACCTAGATTGCTCCAGTACAAACCCAACTGTATAAATGGGTAATTGTATGTAAAAATAATGTGATATCTTGTAACAATTGTAAGTCGCCCTGGATGAGGGCGTCTGCTAAGAAATAAATAATAATAATAATAATGATACACATTCACCATGTCAGTGTAACAGCATTCAGATTTGCATCCAAAGGCTGATGTAGCTATAGCGATAAACATCTCCAAAATGTTCAGCACCAGAAGAACTGCTACAATGCCTAAAGTCTGTAAAACACAAATCATTTCATTCAAAAGCCATTGTCTAGACAGCACATTATAACAAGAATTAAGCCTATTATAGGATATACTAGATGCTGGGTTTCATTATAAGATGGTAAAGGTAGTGAGTCTGGAGATCTGATGCAGGACTTTGTGGAGTAGTCCTTTCTCAACAATGATCTTAACTTTAAGCAATAGTTACAGATTTGACTGCATGTAAGGGGTGTTATGTCTGTGCTATGCATCCTAGTATAGTAATATTATAGATAATATTAAATATTACATACAAGGCAGTTAAAATAATACAATGGGATTTTAACTACAATAACTATAAAACTCAATTTTAAAGAGTAAGTAGTGGGGTTCCAAAAAATATAGCGTTACACATCATCACATGTTGCTTCAACTGTTTAAATAACGTACCTGTGGGCTTGCAACATCCCCCCCCAAAAAAAAAATAAAAAAAATAAATCGGAGCGCAGCTGCACCACTTAACCAAAAGAAAATTTACACAAATAAATCCATCTGCAGCAAAATTTGAATCAGTCAAATAACTTTTTTTAAATTATTATTTTCCAACAAAACATATTCTAGCGTTATTTTAAGATAACTGTGAACAAGCCCGTAATCAACAAAATAGAGCAGTATATCCAAGCATTTGAATAAATCAATTTCCGGTATGTAAGATTTATGAGTTTGATTAATAACTTGATTCAGTTAATATTGAAACATACATCAAAGTACTCAATATTTTAAATGGTAATAGCTACTTAGTGACAAACGTATTCATTATAGGCATCAATTGAATTTTTTAATGAATGTTATCAAGTACAAAAGTTAGTTTGAAAATGTTTCTACCAAAGAAAAAACCCATTCCAGTACCTCAAAACTGAGCCCACGGTACAAATGCATTCAAACTCCTGCAGGTGCCTTTTTTGTTGTTTTTAATTGTAAAACGTATTCTTTGGTAGCGGATTCGACATATTGTAATTTTATTAATTCTGAACACACTTTTTACATCTGCCAGCAGAGCGATCACATGACCTTAACACCGCCCTATTGTCAGAGCTCTCGTTCTACATCCCGCCTACAGGCAGGCAATCTGTTAACAGATTTGTGAATTTCTGCTTTGATTGACAGTCCGCCAATACTCCCTTGCTACAATTTATTTTTCTATAATTACAGCTGCCGCCGACGCCCGCTTCACTGGGCTGCGGACCACAGTTTGGGAGCCCCTGCTCTAAATCACTGCAGACAGAGAGATAAAAACAAACAAACAAACAAACATAACAACGCGTGCTCTGGCTTTTCTGTTCCGTACAACATCGTGGATCATTATTGCTGTGTTACCTCTGGACAATAATCCTTACACTACCTGTGCACTAGAGAGGCCATTTTGAAAAGAAAAATTACAGGTACGTTATTTAAACAGTTGTAGCAACACGTGCGGATGTGTTACACTGGTTTTTTTTTTCAGAAACCCGCTACTTACTCTTTATGGTATGTACAAATGATATAGAAAAGAAACTGGTAAAAATCAGACAAAAAATTTCTGTTGCTGTATGTGAGGGAGTGTCAATAAACAGTGAAAGAGAAGCGTGTGGATGAGACAAGAGTTGAAAAGGAGGTCATAAAAAAGGAAAACAACTAAAATGATAAAAGAAGAGAGAGGTTGAAGATTGCAGGCGGTGCAAACACTTACCATGGTTATCGAGTGCAAGTAATCCACGTTGATTAATAACTGGTTATAACGTGGAGATATGTCGAAAGATAATATGTACACGCTTAATGAATAGAGAATAATTCCAAATCCAGCAAAAATAGAACTGACAACGTTCATCCCTAAACATGCCTTCACCTGGAAGTGAAATAAAACAACAACATTACAAATACAAGTTTTATTCATAATCCGATCAATACATTCAGAACTAGGGTCTACGTTACCTCTTATATGATCACATATTCACAAGTGATAAATTACAACAAGCACACTGAAAAAGAATCTACTTGACCCTTGTCCTTTTTTATTCTGAAATGGGTTTAAACAATGATGTGAGAATGATATTACACAAGTTCTCATTGTACTTACCTAATAGTGGCCATCCAGGTTACCAGGTGGAACTGGCTCGTTCTACTGGTCTCAGAGGATGGTTACATGTCATTATTTGTTAAACGTTTCCATTACTACTAATTGCATGTGTGCTGTTAATGTGTTTCATGTGGTTAATTAACCCTCATCAGCAATGAGATCATTAGTATCGACAGCTTCACTGGAATATGAATACAACTCTTTGGCAAATTTGTACAGCTTTAAGTAAAATAATTTTTTTCTGGTAAAAGATCTATGATTCTTTATTCCAAATCAATTACTTTGTCAAAGAAAGGTGATAGCTACTATAATTATAGTAAGACAAGTACGATAACTTAGTCAGCCACGTTTCCAAAATCTAGAAAAGTATAGTAAGATAATGGTATGATGACATCATAATTCTAGAAGAACGCTCCATTCTGGGTGCCAGAAGTCGTTGTAAACCTAGCAATTGTTACAGGTATCATTTCTCCTTTTTAACTATTTGCATACATGTACCCTTTCATTTTTATTAAGGTGCCAATGCAGACTTCCTAAAGTTGTAAGCAACACTTCACCTCGACTGACGCACTGTACAATGACATGTGAAAGTTATGTGGACAGCTTCACATATGAGTGCTTACAAAGATGACAACGTCATCAACTCGAAGTGCTGGCAAGTTAAGCAGAGGTATGTATGAACAGTAATGAACAGTTTTAATTTGAGATCCGTCTTTCTAATATCTATCAGCTATGTAATTTATGGATGGATGCACACAAGGAGCAATGTTTATTAGAATACAGGTGGAGCAATGTTTGTTAGAATATTTGGATATTTGTCCCAGCACTAACAAAAATAATAGTATTCCTTACCGCTATTTTCATGTCACACTACTAAAGCCTCTTCTCACCCATCTTATTCGCGACAGTAAGTATGGCTATGCTTTAAGGCTATGCGACAGTAAGTATGGCTATGCTTTAAGGCTATGCGACAGTAAGTATGGCTATGCTTTAAGGCTATGCGACAGTAAGTATGGCTATGCTTTAAGGCTATGCGACAGTAAGTATGGCTTTGCTTTAAGGCTATGCGACAGTAAGTATGGCTATGCTTTAAGGCTATGCGACAGTAAGTATGGCTATGCTTTAAGGCTATGCGACAGTAAGTATGGCTATGCTTTAAGGCTATGCGACAGTAAGTATGGCTATGCTTTAAGGCTATGCGACAGTAAGTATGGCTATGCTTTAAGGCTATGCGACAGTAAGTATGGCTATGCTTTAAGGCTATGCGACAGTAAGTATGGCTATGCTTTAAGGCTATGCGACAGTAAGTATGGCTATGCTTTAAGGCTATGCGACAGTAAGTATGGCTATGCTTTAAGGCTATGCGACAGTAAGTATGGCTATGCTTTAAGGCTATGCGACAGTAAGTATGGCTATGCTTTAAGGCTATGCGACAGTAAGTATGGCTATGCTAATGTAAAACTGCATTAAGTTAGAAAGTTCACTACATTTGACTAGCTTTTGTTTTGTTAGTACAGCTTGGCAGGCACTTTTTTTTTTTTTCCTTGCCGTTTACTAGAAAAAAGCCATTGTTTTTTCCTAATTCGACTGTAAGCCATTTTGGTCTTGTGGATGTTTTGCTGCTGGACAGTACCTGTTTTTCTCTTTTTTACTAACTGCAGTGCCTATGGACAGCCACACCAACCGGTGCGACTGAACTGATGATATTATAAATGGGGACATTGTTTTGTATTGCTTGTTTTGCTATTTTTATATCCATTGCATCTACTCACTGTTACGTGGGTGGAAGGCAAAGGTGATTTGACAATGATTATTATTGATTTCTTTTCCTCTTGGCCCTTCTCTGCACTTCAATAGTTTTATTTGGTTTCTCGTTCTGTTCTGTGCTCACTTGTGTGGTATTTACCTGGTTTACTGGTGTTTATAAAATGACTCTTATAACAAGTATTGTGTGTGGTACAGAAATTAAACGGTTTGTTAATTAAACCTAGCGATCCTATTTTTGCTGTCAATCTCCCTTTCTGCCATCTACTTTTTATAATGTTATTTAAATGGTCTTTGGTAGTAACCTATTCTGATTCTGAGAATATTGGGTTGGCCTTTTGGTCAAAGGTGGTTGAAAGCTGGATTACGGTGCCTATTAAGGTAAAGGTTGATTTAAGAGGACTTGCTGGGGGCTGCTGTGGCTGCACAGAATAACACTGGTGGCTGCATTTAAGAAATGCTGACCTAGGAAGAGCCTTAATATTAACTACACATTAAATAAATAAATGAATTTAAGAAAGTTCAGTTACACAAAAAGTGTGTGTTACAGATTGCAGGTATTTCTATTTTTGTATCAGTATACTGACCAGATCTCTTCTCGGGGTATTCTCAGCTGCAACAGCCAGGGATCCAGAGATAATATACTGTAAGAGATACATATAAGATTTCCATTGTAAGTCATGATTATAAATAACAACTGAAACCTTTTAAAAAAATTCAGTAGTATAGGACTTCCAACAGGCAGGACACAGTCAATACAGCACTGAATGAAACAATCAAATTAGTTAAAGCTCAAGGGAGGGACCAAGTTCACAGACACACTTATACAATAATAATAGTTCTCAATGCATGTAAATTAACTACCTTAGTGAAGACACCAATAAATAACTCTACACATACTAATAGATGTAATTAAGGCTTTAAGAATGGAAATATGTATTTCATATAATTAATAGAACTGAAATACTTGAATCCATACCCTTACTTGGTAAACAACCTCCAATGCAATAAACAGACATCACATTTAAGCATTGAATATAAATCAGATATAGATTATAAATAGCATTACTGAATCAAATATTAGAAAACAATTCACTACCATCAGCCAATCAGCTTCCAGCTCTAGCTGGCTTCTATCAGACAGTAGATGCCCTCTGGAACGTCACGGCATCTACTGTGAATCAAACTTAAAATCAATCTGCGCAAGTGCCAGCTTTTTCAATTTGACTTGCCTTAATGAAAGCTCAGTTCATATCTATTGGACAGCAAATACTAAACAGAGACAATTGGTCCAAATATATTTTATTATTGACCAAAACCAGTCAAACAATTCTTTGCACTTACCAAAGCAACCAATCCTGTACCTGCAGAGTCAACCAATCATAGTCTGTCTGTCAGCTTGACTGGCGCTCAGTAACATTGTGCTGTTCAGATATCTGGCACTGTTCAGATAAACTATAAGCAACTCTGACAAGTAAAACATTTGTTTAATAAAAACATCGACGGGCACTATCACTTAAATAGACACTTAATATTGTAGGAAAATACCTTTTGAAAAGTATCAGTAGGTGCCATTTATAGAGCGAAACATGTTTGTAGTTCAAATCTATGTAAGGATAGCAATGATAATGCTCAGCAACAGGTCTGCTAATAAGGCCTGCTCAGCAAACAGCTGTACTCTTAACAGGAAACCAATCTTAGCTGAACAGACGCTGACAAAAGTAGGTTGCTAAGGCAACAACAGTTTAAGCCTTGTGGTTCGGACTTTTCCAGATAACTAGAAGAACACATTTTGCAGAACCGAGAAGGAAGCGGCTTGCTGTCAGCTAGAATTAGGAAGACAGCAAACGAGTTAAACGAGTTAATCCGGGATAGCTGGGTATATAGCTAGTTGCTAATGATAATATTAATAATATGTGATTAACCATTGAATATTGGAATCAATAAAGGGAACTATGTTATATTCTTAATCACCGTTTGGACTTGAATCATAAGCTATAAAATATGATTCCCTACAATATACACTCTCTCCAATTAACCTTAAATAGATCTGAAAGTATAGATTTAATTGAAATGGCTGAGATTTAAATATATACACTAAAGTAGTTAGAAAAATAAAGACAGCATGGCAGAACCACACTCAGATCTTCATGATATAATTTAAGCAGGCAATTTAAGTGTCCTATACAATCATAGGCAACACCAAACCAGTATGACTAGGTTAGTCCAATTGATATCTTACAACTAGCAAGACAATTAGACAAGGACTCGGTTGGGTAAATCCACCCAAAGTTTACTACTGCTGAGATATTCAATAGGATACACAATACATAGATGAGAAGCAACCGATTTAGTATCCCACAATAACTAACCAGTATCAATTTTACTTTGTGTTTAAAGCCCCATACACAAAATGAGCAGACGAGAGAGAGAGAAATAAAACAAGAAGTCGATACTTCACTCTAAAACTTAGTGGAGGTTTAGTAATCAACCAGCAGTAAATAGCGGCCAGCTAATTGTGTCCTCCCAAAAAGCAGCAATATCAAGTACTAAGCCAATTCAGACTGCAGTCTCTGGACCCAACAAAGAACACAGGCAACCATACTACAAGTCTGCCTAGAATACAAACTTCTTACAAATTATAATCACACAGACTATACTCTCAGTCCAAATGGGGTAGAAACCATCTGGGTCAAATCTGCCTCTGCCTCTGCCCCTGCCCTCCCCTCTTTTCCCTGGAGTGATTGGACCAAGCCAGTTTAAATAAGACAATTGTGAACTATCAAACAGATCAGTGAGTCAATTAGGATCAGCACTGCAGTGCAGCCCCTTTACCCTCCAGTGCAATAGTATCTTACCAAGTAAACAAGCCAACACTAAAATGTCAATATGAACGTGTAAACATTACCAAAATGAATTAATTAGTGAAATTATAAAACATAAAGTGAACACACGTGTATTTATTAAAAACACCACATACCACAGCAGGAGCCTTTCCACACTTGTTAACTCTGGAATTATTTGTTGATTTTTCAAAGTGTTTTTTTGAATAATAATGACTGTGATATTTGTGAAACTGTTCTAGTCTGTTGTTGAAGAAGCCAAGTAGAACAGAACAGAATATTTGTTACTTCTGCATAACTGAGTAAGTCCTTAGTCTATATTTTCCACTGTGGCCAAAATGCAAACTGCCTGTGCCATAGAAATGAGGTATGTGGGCAATTTGCCACAGTGGTAAACCAGGCCACATGATTAGACAAGTTTATCTGCATTATATTGACATTTTCTTGTACATTTTGGTTAAAGTGCAACAAGTACAACTAACTGGGTTTCCATCTTTTAAGGTTGAAAAAAATCTGCATTAATGAAAAACGTTTTTATTTTTATGGAAACACTAATGTGCACAGATTGTCTTCTTCAGCTCCCCTAAAAGCAGGCTGCATGAAAGACAAGCAATATATTTAGCAAGGTAAGATCCTGCAGAGAGCCATGCATGAGACTGTTACCTTTGAGAATCTTCTGAAGATGCAGGATGTGAGCTTTCATTTCTGGAATGGTAACCCAGATATTCTGTGCCTACCTCAAGTAAATTGACAGTAATCTTCTAGCAATGTACAGAGTGGCCTATTGGGTCTCCACTGGAATCTTATCCTGGATGTAAGGAGTATTTTATCTCTCTGCTTGTTTGGAGCATACTCTGTGACATTTGAATTGGTCATTTCAAATTGTGAAGAAAATCTGGGGTAAAATCCATGAAGAAAAGAAGGTATTACTTATTTTCCTTACCCATACACCAGTCCAGAGAGGTAATGCAATGGCTCCTGTAAACGTGTACCTATCCACCAGAACAAGACCAAACGGCAGACTCATGATCCCAATCATTATTTGCACGACCTTGCAAAACAAAAGCAGATTTCAGGATAAGAAAACTCAGGAATTTTAACATTTTACACATTTTGCAAATAGAGAAAACATTTCATTGGTATCACACATTGTTGTTTAAATCGTAGAGCTAAGCGATTCATTCAAATGTGGATTCAGATTATATTAGGGGCATAGCCTCTGTAAAAATTGGCTAGATACAAAAGTACAAAAATATATGTAAAGATTTTATTTTTTTAAAATAAAATCATGTGCCACTTACATTTTTAACAGTGGCATATAATTGACATGTTCTCATAATAATAATAATAATAATAATAATAATAATAATAATAATAATAATAATAATAATATTGTGAAGCCATCTTGAGGCAGGGAATGCAATTTAAAAGTTTAAAAAAGTGGTCAAAATGTAAAAAAAAAATACACACATCAGTTATGCTAATACTGTATCCTTAGGAAATGATACGTATTGGGCTGCTCTTTTGAACATGACATCCAGAAATGTGTCTAGCACTCTGGGAAAGGTGGATTGGGCTGTCCCTCCAGACATTTCCAAGAGTGGTCTGAAAGGAACCAGAGGCTAAGTAGTGCAGAGAACACAGCACTTTCACATGTGCAGGGATAGCTACTGCATTATCTGCAAGAAATGCAACAAATTGTATATTGGGGAAACTAAAAGGCGTTTAGCAGACCGGTTTGTAGAACACTTGAGAAGCATTCGCATGAACACCACTGCATTTCCAGAAGCCCATTACTTCAACAGTGATGATTACACTGCTGAAGACACCACAGTCTGTGTGATCAATCATTGCTATGGAACAAATGTTGCTCGGAAACAACAGGAACGAGAGTTTATCTCCAAACTGGGAACTTTGGAACCTCTTGGAATGAACATTCTATTCTAATAACAGAATTAATATAATAATAATAATTAATCCTTCTGAAGAAAAATGACGAGAGTGCGATCATGAATGTCTCTACGAAAACTTTTTGGTAAGCCGTTTAAACTGGTAGTCTGGCTGAAAGAATTCTTAACTTTTGTTTTTCAGTAGAGACTTCACTTTAATTGCATATATATATATATATATATATATATATATATATATATATATATATATATATATATATATACACTACCGGTCAAAAGTTTTAGAACACCTCCATTTTTCCAGTTTTCATTGAAATTTACGCAGTTTAATGTCTCAATGTACTCTGAAATTAAAGCATAGAACAAATAAACAATTGGAGATAAAAAAGAAATCATGGAATCGTTTTGTTTAACAAAATTTAATCTAAATTTTTGACTCATCAAATTAGTCACCTTTTGCATATATAACAGCCGAACACACTCGTGGCATTCTTTCTACAATGGAAATCAAATATTGTTCGGAAAGTTCTTCCCAACACTGTTGTAGAAGTTCCCACAAATGTGTTGCACTTGTAGGTTGCTTTGCTTTCACCCTTCTGTCCAGTTCATCCCAAACCAGCTTGATGGGGTTTAAGTCTGGAGACTGTGCTGGCCATTCCATGATTTGAAGCCTACCGTCTTGTTCTTTTCTTCTAAGGTAGTTCTGACATAGCATGGAGGTATGTTTTGGGTCATTATCTTGCTGTAGGATGAACCCCTGACCAACTAGGCGTATACCAGAGGGTATTGCATGGCGCTGCAAAATGCTGTGGTAGCCGTTTTGGTTCAGGGCGCCACTCACTCTGTGCAAGTCGCCGACTCTGGATCCAGCAAAAGAGCCCCAGACCATCACACTTCCTCCTCCATGTTTGACAGTTGGTGTCACACACCGAGGAACCATCCTTTCGCCTACTCAACGGTGTACAAAAACCCTGCGTGATGAACCGAAGATTTCAAATTTTGATTCATCGGTCCATAAGACCTTCTTCCAGTCTTCAGTAGTCCACTGGCGGTGTTTCATGGCCAAGGCAAGCCTCTTTTTCTTATTTTGCCATCTTAGCAATGGCTTTCTTACTGCCACTCGACCTGTCAAACCTGCAGCTCGAAGTCTTCTCTTCACAGTTGAAACTGAGACTTGCTTACTTCGACCAGTGTTAAGCTGTGCTTGAAGCTGTTTTCCTGTGAGCCGAATATCACGCAAGCTGTTGACTCTCAGAAACTTGTCTTCTGACTCTGTTGTGGCTTTGGGTCTGCCAGACCTCTTCCTGTCAGAGTTTCCTCCAGTTTCCAAGTGCCTTTTGATGGTGTAGGAAACTGTACTCACTGCCACCTTGGCTTTCTTTGCAATTTCTCTAAAGGAAAGACCTACACTTTTAAGGGTTATAATGGTCTGTCTGTCTTCCTTTGTTAATTGCCTTTTTTCTCGCCATTATAATAGCAATATACTACTTCCTGCAGTACAATATTGTCCAAATAATGCTTAAGAGGGTGTAGTAACACAGTCTGTTTCAACACTGCTTTTATACAGACAGAGGGTTTGTAAGTAATCAACAAAAGTTGGGACATCTGTAGGAATTGTTAGCATCAACTTTCAAGGCTTAATTTACTTCCATTGCTGCAGAACAGCTGTAAGTTGTTAACCCATTACTTGTTCCCTGAAAAAGGCCTTTTTGTATAACTCTGAAATGTACATTATTTTTCAGTTTTTGGTAACCTAAACTTTTTTTTAACCTCTGGCAGTTTACCGCTTACCTTTGTACCATTTCAGGTTATTCACTGGACTTGAACTGCTTAAATTTCAATAAAAACTGGAAAAATGGGGGTATTCTAAAACTTTTGACCGGTAGTGTATATATATACAGTACTGTGGAAAAGTTTTAGGCAGGTGTGAAAAAATGCTGTAAAGTAAGAATGCTTTCAAAAATAGACATTTTAATAGTTTATATTTATCAATTAACAAAATGCAAAGTGAGTGAACAGAAAAAAATCTACATCAAATCAATATTTGGTGTGACCACCCTTTGCCTTCAAAACAGCATCAATTCTTCTAGGTACACTTGCACACAGTTTTTGAAGGAACTCAGCAGGTAGGTTGGCCCAAACATCTTGGAGAACTAACCACAGTTCTTCTGTGGATTTAGGCAGCCTCAGTTAATTAATTAATTAAGCAGATGCCTTTATCCAAGGCGACTTACAGAGTCTATGGTGTGAACTATGCATCAGCTGCAGAGTCACTTACAATTACTTCTCACCCAAAAGACGGAGCACAAGGAGGTTAAGTGACTTGCTCAGGGTCACACAATGAGTCAGTGGCTGAGGTGGGATTTGAACCAGGGACCTCTTGGTTATAAGCCCTTTTCTTTAACCACTGCACCACACAGCCTCAGTTGCTTCTCTCTCTTCATGTAATCCCAGACAGACTCGATGATGTTGAGATCAGGGCTCTGTGGGGGCCATACCATCACTTCCAGGACTCCTTGTTCTTCTTTACACTGAAGATAGTTCTTAATGACTTTCGCTGTATGTTTGGGGTCGTTGTCATGCTGCAGAATAAATTTGGGGCCAATCAGATGCCTCCCTGATGGTATTGCATAATGGATAAGTATCTGCCTGTACTTCTCAGCATTGAGGAAACCATTAATTCTGACCAAATCCCCAATCCATTTGCAGAAATGCAGCCCCAAACTTGCAAGGAACCTCCACCATGCTTCACTGTTGCCTGCAGACACTCATTCGTGTACCGCTCTCCAGCCCTTTAGCGAACAAACTGCCTTCTGCTACAGCCAAATATTTCAAATTTTGACTCATCAGTCCAGAGCACCTGCTGCCATTTTTCTGCACCCCAGTTCCTGTGTTTTCGTGCATATTTGAGTCGCTTGGCCTTGTTTCCACGTCGGAGGTATGGCTTTTTGGCAGCAAGTCTTCCATGAAGGCAACCTCTGACGAGACTTCTCCGGACAGTAGATGGGTGTACCAGGGTCCCACTGTTTTCTGCCAATTCTGAGCTGATGGCACTGCTGGACATCTTCCGATTGCGAAGGGAAGTAAGCATGATGTGTCTTTCATCTGCTGCAGTAAGGTTCCTTGGCTGACCACTGCATCTACGGTCCTCAACGTTGCCCGTTTCTTTGTGCTTCTTCAAAAGAGCTTGGACAGCACATCTGGAAACCCCTGTCTGCCTTGAAATTTCTGCCTGGGAGAGACCTTGCTGATGCAGCATAACTACCTTGTGTCTTGTTGCTGTGCTCAGTCTTGCCATGGTGTATGACTTTTGACAGTAAACTGTCTTCAGCAACCTCACCTTGTTAGCTGAGTTTGGCTGTTCCTCACCCAGTTTTATTCCTCCTACACAGCTGTTTCTGTTTCAGTTAATGATTGTGTTTCAACCTACATATTGAATTGATGATCATTAGCACCTGTTTGGTATAATTGTTTAATCATACACCTGACTATATGCCTACAAAATCCCTGACTTTGTGCAAGTGAACCTAGAAGAATTGATGCTGTTTTGGCAAAGGGTGGTCACACCAAATATGGATTTGATTTAGATTTTTCTTCTGTTTACTCACTTTGCATTTAGTTAATTGACAAATATAATCTATTAACATGTCTATTTTTATAAGCATTCTTACTTTACAGCATTTTTTCACACCTGCCTAAAACTTTTGCACAGTACTGTATATATATATATATATATATATATATATATATATATATATATATATATATATATATATATATATTAGTAACAGGGAGATCTGGACTGACTATTTGGCACATCCGTATTACTGCAGGTGGAGGGCAGCAGTCTCGTGGGATCCGCCTGTCGGTCATGGCGATGATACGGAGAGGTGGGGAAGAGGGTGTGTGTGCTTTCCCTCTCTCTGAGTGGCTGAGGGGCGGGCCTTGGGAGACTGCTCGGCCCATAAGATCTGGCTTGGTTGTGCACTCGGGTGGCCGTGTTTGGGAACACAGTGACACTTACAGAAGACGTCAGTTTTAAAACAAAATGAGGTAAACCTGGCTGGGGAAAACAGCTGGCCTTAAAATAATTTAAAGATGAAATAAATAACAGAAATCATCATGTTCCCGAGGGGATGTGTTTAGTTGTACGAGGAACTCCGGCCATCCCAATGTATAGGGTAACTGAGCGTAGGACGGAGGCTCGTTCTGACAGGCTTAGCGGCAGTGGGGGCTCTGCATAAGCAGCACTTTTGTTTGTAGTTTTATTACTGTGTTTTATTTTCCCTTTTTCTTTCGCCTTTGGTTTCCATTATTATTTAAGAGCACTTGTTGTGCCTGTACCTGTATTGGTAAACACCGTGGTTCTAGTTACTGTTGTCAGTATCCAGTCCAAGGACAACACCGCCATCTACTGTACAAAATAAATCAGTGCGCCTGAGCGGCGTTACAAATAAAATACTGTCTCCTTGTGTCAGTGAATTGCCCACCACCCTTCCACACATATATATATATATATGTGTTTGTATATATATATATATACATATATGTATATATGTATGTATGTATCTATGTATGTATATGTATATATATATGTGTGTGTATATATATATATATATATATATATATATATATATATATATATATATATATATATATATATATATATATATATATATATATATATATATATATATATATATATATATATATATATATATATATATATATATACATAACTGTCATGCACACAATACAGAAGGAAACGAGTGCCTTGCGTAAGTTACTTTTTTCGCAACTGCTCTGTACAACCAAATACAACTTGCAAAATCACATTCAGTGGGCTTGCAACATCCTCCCCCATCCAAAACAAAAAAAATCGGAGCTGTGCCACTTAACCAAAAGAAAACTTACAAAACTAAATCCATCTGCAGTGAAATTTGAATCCGTCAATTTTTTTTAAAAATTATTATTATTATTTTCCAACAAAACATATTCTAGCGTTATTTTAAGACAACTGTGAATGAGCCAGTAATCAATAAAATAGCAGTATATCCAAACATTTTAATAAATCAATTACAGGTATGTAACAAGATTTATTAGCTTGATTCAAAACTTGATTTAGTTAATATTGAAACATACATTAAAGTACTCAATATTTTAAATGGAAATAGCTACTTAGTGACAAATGTACTCATCATAGACATCAATTGAATTTTTAAATGAGTGTTATTACAAAAGGCAATCTGTTAGCTCTGGTTTGTGAATTTCTGCTTTGATTGACAGTCCACCAATACTCCCTTGCTACACTTTATTTTCCTATAATTACAGTTGCTTCTCACTATTAATAGAAAAAAACACATAGAATGTCATTGCTCCCGCGGCCCACCCAGAACGGTGTCGCGGCCCACCTTTGGACTGTGGACCACAGTTTGGGAACCCCTGCCATATACAGTGCTACAGTATTTCTGCCAGTACTGTGCTCTCTAAGCTTAAGAAATCACTGCACACAATGTGAATATTTTGCTGACTTACCCCCAAAGCTTTGGGCTGTCCTTGTAGAAATGTCTGCATCAGCCCTGGCAGCTGGCTTGCCACTGTTCTTGGTGCAGCCTGGCCAGCACTGTTCAGGGGGGAACTGTGAGTAATGATAACAAACTCTCCAGCTGCTGTTACATGTGAAGCCATGGTGCTTGCCTGGTCTGGTAGTGGCACATTAAAAAAAAAAAAGAAGGAAACACAAATTAAGTTCATTTTTTGGTAATCTGGATACATTATGATCTTGAAGAGATGTTTTTTCTTCTGGCAAATGTTGAGAAATGTATTCCCCATTTTGATTTATGACCTATGACGTGCGATTACAATTTTTAAAAAGGCAATGTTAAATATATAAATGCTGATACCTTATTGTGGGCCCCAACCTTTATGTAATACTTTTTATATAAACATAAAACATGCCAAGACAAATATGTTATTCCCAGCATCAAACCCGGACTGCACTGCACTGTTAGTTACTGTTCACTGTTCAAAACACCACTTACACCCGGAGCACTCACTGTTGGACTGGTGATCATGTAGGTGTTTTAAAGAGTGTGTTATTTCATGACTGAACCCCGTGGTTTTGACTGGCTGTACACATCGTTGTGTATAGTCAGTAGTCAGTCGTATTATTTAAAAGCAACTATAAAGCTTTGTTTTGACCATTGAACTGTTGTTTATAATCACTGCCTCGCCTTGACACGTGCACTATGGAAGTGGGATGGACGTCTCTGCACTATCCATGCTGCTGCAAGCAATTACTGTATAGGGTAAACCTTGCCACAGGCACAGAACAGCCTGTAACACAATTGATGGTTCCCCTGTCGTGTCGGTCCGACGTCACGAGGTTGGCGCATGACATCCACTTTGCCAGACACTTGAGAGCCGACAAGACAAGGGAACACATGTTGGCTCGATTTTTCTATTGGGTAGAGCTTCATAAGGAAGTGTCGAAATATGTAACCACGTACCCAGACAGCGAGCAGCACCGGGTCGAGTGCACCCCGCCCCTTTGGTCCCACTGCCAATTATTTCCACTCACTTTGAATGCATTGCAATGGACATAGTGGTCCCTTTGCTACCTTCTGATTCCGGGTATATGCATATATTAGTAGTGGTATATTATTCAATGTGATATCCAGAGGCAGTTCCATTGAGGTCCACTAGTGCCGCTACAATAGCCAAAGAACTAGTGCAAATTATGTCGAGAGTTGGGATCATGGGACTAACTTTCTGTCTCAAAAGCTACAGCAGGTGTATAAAATATTAAATACATCCCATCCGGACATCTGTTTATCATCCACAGATGGACGGTTTGGTGGAACGGTTTGGAACCAGAATGCATGGATTCTGACCTATCGAACAGGAGACAAGGTAATGCTGCTGCTTCCCACATCGGAATCTAAACTATATGCTAAATGGTAGGGGCCACATGAGGTGATTCAGGCTGTAGGGAAAGTAAATTATGAAATTCGGCAGCCCGATCGCCACAATGAACAGGAAACCTACCAAGATGAACGCTATTTCAAAGTTCGATGCATATCGTGTGCCTCAGGTCGATGAGCTTCTCGACAGACTGGGGACAGCACGGTTCATCTCGACTTCAGACCTGATGAAGGAATACTGGCAGATTCCCGTAACCTGCAGTTCATGTGAGAACATCATTTTGTACCCCTAATGGTCTGTTTCATTTCACAACCATGCCGTTTGGGCTACATGGTGCGTCCACGGCCTTTCAGAGACTAATGGACCAGGTTTTACACCCACATCTTGAATATGCAGCAGCGTATATATTGATGATGTGGTTATCTTCAGCTCCACCGGTGAGAGCATTTGGCTAGGGTCACAGCCGTCATGCAGTTTCCGAGGGTAGCCTGGGTGACAGCCGACTTGGGTAAATGTGCATTTGCCAAAGAAGAAAACTAATATTTACAATTTATTATGGGACATGGACAGTTGAAACCTGTCACCACCAAAGTCCAGGCTTTGGTGGATACGGCAATCCCGAAAACCAAGTCCCAGGTGAGGTCTCTCTTGGGGTTGGCCGGTTATTACCGACGATTCATCCCAAGTATGCCACAATGGTCAACCCTCTTGTGAACCTCCTAGAAAGAATTCACCAAATTGAATTAAATGGGCATGCTAATGTCAGGGGGCTTTTGATAACATTTTGCGACGACTCTGCCAAGCCCTCGCTCTGATCACACCACACTTCAGATGTTGGTCTGGGAGCAGTCTTGTCCCAGCAGGTCGATGGAGTAGAACACCCTATCCTGTATAGAAGCAAGAAAATGCTCCCTCGGGAGCGCAACTACTCTGTCATAGAAATGGAATGTCTGGCCATTAAATGGGCCACTCAGACCTTACTCTACTAAGTCTTGGGACATTCATTCAATGTCATCACTGACCACGCCCCACTCCGATGGTTAAGCACGATGAAGGATAGCAACGCCCGGATAACTCGGTGGTATCTGGCGCTTAGCAACCCTTCATGTATTTCATGACACATCGTGCCGGGAGAGATCATCAAAATGGAGATTACTTTTCCCGGGAGGGGGGTGTAATGGGCAAGGTAGGTTCAGCCGAGTGTTCCTTCGGCTCCACTCTGAGCGGTGGGATATGTGACAGACAGCGAATGAATCTGAATCAACAATCTCCCCCTTGACATGCAAGGGTGCTGTACAACAGGAACTGTGCACCTCGTACTGAATGGTTGGGTAGTTCATTCCAGGGGCAGTCGGAAGCCATCCATTTAAGAAAGCTGCAGAGTCACGTACAAGGAGTCATCACCCTAGTACTGTAAGCAAAGTGTCAGTCATGAATTGGAGGCGACGTGACTGAACTAGCTATCGGAGGCGGCGGGGCTCAGGGTTCCTTTGTTGTGGTTAATGGGAGGAAACAAGGAGGGTGGAAATGTGAGTGGAGTGTTTTCCTATTTGATTAAAATATGTTTGTAGCCCAAAGTAATACGCTACCCATAATGGAAAGTACGTCATCCACAGATATTGATCCATGTTATTCCTAAATTGTTTAGCAGCAGGATGTAAACACTAAGGGTTGTGTACATATAGCTTAGTATTTTGCTTAAATATTGTTCAGACTTTAAAACTATTCAAAACAAATCCAAAATGTAATACCCACACAAATGCCCAAAACTAACCGAAAAATTAGGCACCCGTCAAAAGCCATTTTACACACACTAAATAAAAGACAAGCCCAACTGAGCGTTAACCCGCCCAATCTGGCAACACTGCACTGAGTGACAGGGGAACAAAATGGTAATGTGTAAGTTTAGCACTTTTGTGCAATTTTATTACTCACAAAGATAAAATAATAAAACAAAAACCTAACTCCCCTTGGTGTACTAACTAAACTTTTTCACAGTCCATAAACTATCAACCAGACGACGGTCCGGTCATAGAGAGCGCAGAGCTTGCCCTCGTGGCCCTCCCCAAGCGAGCTTCCTTCACCCGGAGCTGGGCCTCACAGATGTTACAAGCCACCTCCTTCTCGAGGGCCATGGTGGCATGTTGAACGCCTAAGCATCGCATGCAGAGGGAATGCTTGTCTTCCTGCGGGATGTTGGTGTTGCAGGCCGTGCAAGGGTGGAAACCTGACTTGCCTGTCATGGGCCGGTTGTTTTGCATGGGACATGCAGAAACACACCACTTGCACTGCGCTCGAGGTTAAGTGTGAACGCCGTGTTCTGAGCCCGTGCGCACCGAGTACCATGTCACTATGTGCACTGAGTAACGTGCAACACCATGAGCTGTTGTGCTTGGTCTAAGCAGTGGTTAATACCACATGCACCGCCGAGGGCTGTGCGCACTGTGTACTGTGCAGCTCTGAGTTTGCCCGCGCTAGCTTCGTATGCAGCACGAGCACCGTGCGCACCGAGTACCGCGTACTGTGCAGCGCTGTCATTAAGCACTGACGCTGAGGCACTGGGCGCCGTGTGCTGTACGCACTGAGCACTCGTGCACCGAGATACCTGAGTATCAAGGGCTAACCGTGCGCCATGGTACCACATCACCAGGGATGCCGTTACGCAATGTGCCTATGCTAACCGCATGGTCAACACACCTGGTCAGCGCGTAGCTTGTACCAGGGGGACACAAAGCCGAAGCCACGGTGGGTGAGTTGAAGCAGACAGCAACACGTGGAAAGATAGTATAGGGGAGAGCACATGATTTGTTTACAAGGCCCGACTCACCAAGGTGGACGGGCCTACACAGCCGGGAGGGTCTACTCGACAGCGGGGATGCGGCAAGGCCTAGCCCTGTGGAGGAACTGTGTACTCTCAGAATGAATAGACAACCACTCATGGATGACTGCACAGACAGTCGCTCACACACAACAGACAGATACAAAGAGCGGCCTACCATGTAAGCGAGGGGGCCGCTGAAAGACAAGAAAGCAAAAAGACTCAGTCTTTTCAAAGTCGTTGATTCCGGGAAAGTGGCAAGCCAGCTTTCAGCACGAATGCAAGGGAAATACAATCGACCCGATTCGTCTCGAGAAGCTTTTTTCTATCAGTACGCTATGGGCAGGCATATCCCATACGTAATGTCTTTGTTGGTCGTCTTCGAATTGAAAGGGGACTGTCATGCACACAATACAGAAGGAAACGAGAGCCTTGCATAAGTTACTTTTTTCGCAACTACTCTGTACAACCAAATACAACTTACAAAATCACATTTAGTTGGCTTGCAACACCACCCCCCCAAAAAAAAAAAAAGTAAATCGGAGCGCAGCTGTGCCACTTAACTAAAAGAAAACTTAAACAAATAAATCCATCTGCAGCGAAATTTGAATCAGTCAAAAAACGTTATCATTTTCCAACAAAACATATTATTTATTATTTTATTATTTATTTCTTAGCAGACACCCTTATCCAGGGCGACTTACAGTCGTAAACAAATATTTCAAGAATCACAGTACATGTAATAATACAATTAAGAGCAAGACAAATACAATGACTTTTGTTCTAGCAAGTGCAAGTATGACAAAATACGATTCAATAAATGAGCAGATAATGATAGTGACAGCAACAGTGATAGTGGCATCAGGATATAATTAAATACAAAATACTACAGATTAAATAACTCTTGACAGATTACAGTACTCTAAAGTACAGGATTAAATGCAGTAAAATTGGGGGCAGATAGAGCAAGTAAAGCACAATAAGAGCAAGTAAACCGGTATGTAACAAGATTTATCAGTTTGATTCATAACTTGATTTAGTTAATATTGAAACATACATCAAAATACTCTAATATTTTACATGTTAATAGCTACTTAGTGACAAAAACGTATTCATCATAGGCATCAATTGAATTTTTAAATGAACGTTATTACAAAAGTTTGTATGAAAACGTTTCTACAAAAGATAAAAAACCCATTCCAGCACCTGAAAACTGAGGCCACTGTACAAATGCATTCAAACTCCTGCAGGTGCCTTTTCTGTTCTTTATACTTTTTAAAACGTATTCTTCGGTAGTGGCTTTGACATATTGTAATTTTATTAATACTGAACACACTTTTTACATCTGCCAGCAGAGCGATCACATAACCTTAACACCGCCCTATTGTCAGAGCTCTGGCTCTACATCCCGCCTACAGGTAGGCAATCTGTTCGCTCTGATTTGTGAATTTCTGCTTTGATTGACAGATTCCGTCAATACTCCCTTGCTACACTTTATTTTTCTATAATTACAGCTGCTGCCGACGCCTGCTTCACGCTATTAATTGAAAAAAACACATCGAATGTCCTTGCTCCTGAGAACCCGTGATCTACCAGACGTTATTTCATTTCCATAGATTTTACCTCATTTCTTTTGGTTATGTATATATATGTATGAAAACAAGCTAGTGATTATTTGAGAATATGTTTACCTTAAGGACACCTATAACAAGCTACTGAGATTACTAAATCTGGACTCAATTAACCAAATATTACAGCTACTTTAAGCATTATGAACTTGTGGAATTTTGCCCGTGGTTTGCAAGTATTTTCTTTTGGTTATTACACACATGGGATGGCAAATAAAAAACATGAATTAAAGTAGCTTTACTAGGTCGTGCCACATCCATGCTTCCATGCATGGTTTTCAAACACATGGAGTCGAGCTAGAAGTGGTGAGATTGAGATTTTGAAAATAGAAAGGTAGATGATACTAGCACGGCTATGTTGTTTCCTGGCTTTGGTCTATTTGTCAGAGGGATAGATTTACAGAATCTCACTTCAGGTTGATATTTCTACAGATCAAACAGGCATTCATTATAGTCTTTCTTTGATTGTGTACATTATTACATAATATGGCAATCATCGTGTTAACTGATCAATGCAAAAATGTAAAAATTCAGTATTTTGTATTATGAACCTCTTTCATCGTGATATAGATTTATTGATTTTCACCCCAACAGTCACTACCATTGTATGTGGAACTGTCTGTGACTGAATCGTTAACTTGTGTAAAGTGTTTATCTTTTATATATATATATATATATATATATATATATATATATATATATATATATATATATATATAAATGACCTTCCCTGTATCAATACAATAATTAATAAATTGTGCAATGTCTCAGGGCGGAAACAGAGATATCAATATTAAACACTTTTATATTTGGGTATATATATATATATATATATATATATATATATATATATATATATATATATATATATATATATATATATATATATGTATGTATGTTTGCGAAAATCCATGATCATTAATTACCTGTGTGTCTTCCAGGCTGATTCACCCCTGGTGAGGTGCCAGAGTAGATATCCTGAGTTGGTGTCTGCAGCTCAGTGTAAATGTGTTCCATCTCAATAGCTAGTGCTCTAATGAAGAAAGGAAGAGCACACACTTTGACCAACCAGTGCAGGCTTGTTTAAAGATGTTTTCAGACCACCTCAGGAAGTGGTTTAAAGCTGAAATACTGCTGTAAGGACAGCGTGCGTTGAAGCACTACGGGGCAGCAGTGTGGAGTAGTGGTTAGGGCTCTGGACTTTTGACTGGAGGGTCGTGGGTTCAATCCCAGATAGGGGGCACTGCTACTGTACCCTTGAGCAAGGTTCTTTACCTAGATTACTCCAGTAAAAAACCCAACTGTATAAATGGGTAATTGTATGTAAAAAATTATTGTGATATCTTGTAACAATTGTAAGACGCACTGGATAAGGGTGTCTGCTAAGAAATAAAAAATATATATATCTCATGTCTGGACATGTATTATGGTCTTTATTTCTTCTGCAGAAATAACAAGCATGGCTGAATGTAAATTTAAAATGAGATCCATCAGTAACATGAACAGTAGATCTTTGTGACCTACTTTACCCTGACATGTTATTAGGACCTGCACCCTGTATCGAGTTGCAAAAACATTTGCAGTAATCACAGCCTTGACTTGACATGACATAGACTCAACAAGCTGGAGTGATGAATGCATCATTCATCATTGAGATCTGGGGATTGTGGTGGCCATGAAAGATGCCTGAAGTCTCTGTCATGCTCCTGCCCCTGCTTCTGGCACGGTGCATGGGTGCATTATCATCTGCATCAGGGTACAAGTGCAGCATTGTTGGGTGCACTTGATTTGCAGCAGTGCTTAAGAAACCTACAGCATTTGTTCAGTAATCAAGGGATCCAGGGTATACCAGGAGAACATGCCCTACAATATCTCCACAGATGTTATTTTACACAAATAATTCATTTAGGTCCAGTTATTGTCCAGCGCTAGTTTACAAAGCAGGTAAATGTCTGTGACTGCTTATCGATGTGAAAGTAGCCTTAAAAGTTACTGGAACATCAACGAAGTACAACTCAAAACCTGGCCAAGCACTGTCTGCTGCAGGAGACGTTCAGTCAGCATCTTCAGCAAGATCACACTCCTTCTACTGTCCAATTACAAGCAACTTTACCAGAAGCATTAATAATAACAACAATAATAATAACTGCTCAATGTCTGGAAATATTCAAATCTATTACCAAGGAAAATAATAATAATAATAATAATAATAATAATAATAATAATAATAATAATAATAATAATAATAATAATAATAATAAACACTTGCACAATAATTTCCCATCTTCATTCTCACTTTATTCGAATAAATGTATACAGTTTTAAAAGCGCTGTTTTGTACACTCATTTCAGAGAGCTCATAGGCAGCGTTGTTATAATGGAGGACTGTATTTTGTAGAACAGTGGTGGCTAAAACACCAAACACTGCGATCCATTTTGGTGGATCTCAACGGGCTCCGCGATCCACCAGTAAGCTATGACCAACAATTATTAGCAGGATTTAATATAATCGTGTCCAATACGTAATAGCAATAATAAAACAAAACAACCACAACAACAAAAATGTAACACACGCTCTACGCTAACTTTTTTAGTCACATGTGCACCCAAGTTAAAAAAAATATATATATATATATATATATATATATATATATATATATATATATATATATATATATATATATATATGTGCACTGAAAAATTTGGGGCACAAAAAAATGATAATAATAATACAATTTTTGCTCAAATGTATTGTTGAATATCTACAGATCCTTTTTTTTCCTTCGTTTCTTACATAACACTTGTGCAGTTCAATACTTTTTCATCAACAAAATTAAAATGGACAACTTTTTTTAAGCTGCCTGGTAGCATGTTCCTCAGAATGTGCTGCTTGCTGTTTATGGTAGCGGGATGGGCTGCCTCTCCTCACATTGCATGCGTTTTGAAGCACTGTGTTTAATATATTTTCATGTTTGAACTTCTGGCTCCCTGTTAAAAATGCAGTCTTGCCTGCCATCAGTTCCCCTGCATCCTGATAAAATGTGCAACACATGGGGCTTCCTTTAACATTGTCAAACTTAAGCCAGAGGAAATCTTTTAGCCACTGTTGGTTACAACTATGAACACGCTGTAACTAACTCGAAGTTCCCTGTTCGCTTTCATCTTTTGACATACCTGCATTGATCATTTCTTGTAAAGACGCCCACATTATTGAATTTGTTATTTTCCTCATTTTGGTTTGAAAAACGGTCTGGAAACTAGTAGCCATCGCACTGATAAATCAGAGAAATTGGCGGGGTATGGGATTTGTAGCTTTTAATGTGTGATTAGCAGTGGGCACTGGACACCAATAAACTACATTCCCAGAGTACATTAATTACGATTGAGCTATGAGTTTAGCATCCCTGTGGAACGCTTTCGACACCTTGTAGAGTCCATGCCCCGACGAATTGAGGCTGTTCTGAGGGCAAAAGGGGGTGCAACTCAATATTAGGAAGGTGTTCCTAATGTTTTGTACACTCAGTGTGTGTACCATTTCGCAATTTGAGCATTTACAAATTATCAAAGAACGAAATTAAAGGTTATTTTGGTCTTTGAGCAAATCATTCTGCTCAAATTGCGAAATGGAAAAAATACCAAACAAGCAAATTACAAAACAGATAAGAAGAAGAGACAGCTTTGAGTAAAGTGATATAATCAAATTGCGAAATGTGCTCTCTCCTTATCTCACAACCCTTTGCACGCAGTGTGACAGAACGAAGTAAAGGCGGAGTCGAGTATCTCGGTCAAAGATAAATAATTTATTTGGACAAAACCCAGATTTATTTTTTCAGATTCAATTGCTAACCTCAAAGATTTATTTCGGATTCATCTGTCAGCTAAATGTAGACTGGTCAAGTGTAAAAATCTGATTTAAGTTTAATGTATTTTTTCATGGTTTGATTTATTATATTTCCAGATTAACATGCCAGCTAAACGTTGACTTGCCGAGTGTAAAAAAATAAATAAATAAATGATTAAAGCATTTTTTCCCAGATTTATGTCAACTTCATTTTAGATGTTGCATTTGTGACAAGCGTTTTCAATATTTATAAATTATATCTGAAATCTAAATTCTCCAGGTATATGCCAGCTGTACATTTCATTGAGGTAGGCGAATGGGCTCGTGGTGTTGTGTGTATGGTAATTGTGACTTGTACTATATAACGTTTGTTTTCTGTCTTTCTTTTAGACTGTGGGTCGACTGTTTGATGTCTTCAACAGCAGAAACCCCCAGACTGGAGGAGACAAGCTGCACTCCGCCACATCAACATGCATAGTATCAGTGGTTTTCTGCAGGAAACAACAGCCTATTTGTTATCCTTAAAGACAAAAGACAACAAGCCAATTTATTTACTTTTTTTTTTTTTTTTACCTGAGGTCCACCTGTTCAGCTGCATTAGGCACTGCGGCCACTATTAACACTCCTTGGGAAAATGTCAAATTAAAAACATTTTATATGTTTAAACCTGTAACATTGTACATTAAGCTAATCTAAACTGTCCTTTATTCATTTGAATAAATATTGTGAAAGATGGAAATCGCATAGAATATGCACTGAGTGACAAAAAAAAAATTAAACACTTTAAATAATAGTGAATAAAATAAATTGCAAAAACTAAACAGACGTTTATCAAACTTTTAAATTAGGTTCCTTTGTATAATTGAAAATTCTAGAAATGCAGTTATTTTTTTGCCAAACAAGAAAGTGCATGTATCTTATTATTCCCATTCATAAATACCTGAACAGGAATCACTTTTGAGTAAAACCAGTACAACGTGGACAAAAACATAAAACTCTTAAATCCTAATTTCTGACTAAAACATCCAGCAGTTGCGTCATACGATAACTGTCATGCACACAATACAGAAGGAAACGAGAGCCTTGCATAAGTTACTTTTTGTGCAACTACTCTGTACAACTAAATACAACTTGCAAAATCCCATTCAGTTGACTGCAACATCCCCCCCCCCCCAAAATTTGAAATTTGAATCCGTCAAAAAATGCTTTTTTTTTTTTATATTATTATTTTCCAACAAAATATTCTAGCATTATTTTAAGACGACTGTGAGCGAGCCAGTAATCAATAAAATAGCAGTATATCCAAACATTTTAATAAATCAATTACAGGTATGTAACAAGATTTATCAGTTTGATTCATAATTTAATTTAGTTAATATTTAAACATACATCAAAGTATTTTAAACGTTAATAGCTACTTAGTGACAAAAACGTATTCATCATAGGCATCAATTGAATTTTTAAATGAATATTATTACAAAAGTTAGACTGAAAATGTTTCTACAAAAGAAAAAAACATTCCAGCACCTCAAAACTGAGCCCACGGTACAAATGCATTCAAACTCCTGTAGCTGTGTTTTTTTTGTTCTTTATTCTTTGCAAAACGTTATGTTACCTTCCGTAACCCTGGTTCCCTGAAAGAGAAGACAACCACCAAAGACATTACATATGGGATATGCCTGCCCGTTGGGTAGGTAATTGCTGAGCTCTCTATACCAGAGCTGCCAATAGGCCCCTTCCTTGGATGATGCACTCTGTCCTGCCCACCTAGGGGATAAAACTGCTATCCAAAGGAAGCCATTTCTTTTTTTCAGTCGAACCCGTGAGGGTGACCGAAGCGACCTCGCGTTTGGTGGTCATCTTCTCTTTCATGGAACCAGGGTTACGGTAAGTAACCTAACGTTCCCTTTCAATTTGAAGACGACCACCAAAGACATTACATATGGGATAATGTATACCAGATCCGTCGCGAGGGTGAAGGAACAGCAGCATATGAGGGACGCTCAAGCACTGTCTAACCCAGATGTTAGCGGTGTGAACTTACACCCTCAAGGACCCTTGTGCCTACAGAAAGCAAGGCAGGGTCTACCACATTAACACTAGAAGGACCGGAGATATACTCATACCTAGAAGCCCCGCAGCCATCTTTCTGACAGCTGTATTCAAAACACTGGAAAGGAGAAACAGTCGCATGTAATTAGTTTCTGTTTAATTGA
Source organism: Acipenser oxyrinchus oxyrinchus (assembly GCA_030684275.1). Taxonomy (NCBI): domain Eukaryota; kingdom Metazoa; phylum Chordata; class Actinopteri; order Acipenseriformes; family Acipenseridae; genus Acipenser; species Acipenser oxyrinchus. The sequence goes on along the minus strand of CM060288.1, from coordinate 4,163,671 downwards.
GTACATCAAAACATATGAACAACGAAGCATGCATATATATATATATATATATATATATATATATATATATATATATATATATATATATATATATATATATATATATATATATATATATATATATATATATAATAAAATAGCTTTTTCTAGATTTGTTACATTATTAGTTATATATATATATATATATATATATATATATATATATATATATATATATATATATATATAAAATAGCTTTTATGCTCCAGGTCGCTCTCCAGACTGTAGAAACTGAAATCCACCGTGATCCTCCCTATGAGAGAGAGGACTATATTAACATTGTATCTCTCTCTACTGTTTCTCTCTAGCCTCTAATCCTCTCTTTGAGGAGGCCCCAGTGAGACAGCACACTGGGTTTATGTGACAGAGCAGCTGCTTTATTTTACAGAATGAATCAGTGCCAACAATGTCAGACTGGACATGCTCCACTAAGTAGTGGGGAAGCCAGGCAGTGAGCTCAAGCAAAGGTGTTCTTACAAGACACAAGATGCTATTCCAGCTGGCAGATTGAGACAGAGGAACCATAGCCACCAAGCCTAAAGCCCGGATAGAGGGGCTGAGTGAATGTGGTGTGGAATGTGTGTAGGAGGGTCATTGTGTCAGATGAGACACTGTAAAATGACAGAGTGCCGGCCGGCCAGTCCAGAAACACTCCTACTCTGGGGGAGCGGGGTGTAGGTATGACAGTCTCACTGTTATTGTGCCAGGCAGAGGAACTGCTGGAACCAAAGCACCACAAATACCAGGACTTGTCATTGTGTCCAAGGAGAGAGTCAATACCACTTCCTTTTCTGCTCATTCCTTTATATGCATATGCATAATGAAGCCACTCCCACACACCACTCAATCTCCCAGTAGCAGCGAGCAGACAGACCTTCTCTGCACAGTACTTGCATCCATCTGTCGAATCTTTCTAGGTGATCAGGATATGGCTCGGTCACTCCCTTAAATTTCACCTTTCTGTTCCCCTCAGACAGATAAAGCGCTGAGCATGCTGTGTTGAGGTCGAGTGTGAGATCACAGGCATCTGAAGACAACATGGAGGTTATAAGAAAGATTCCTGTACTAAACCAACTGGATCAGAACCAGGAATCCAATACAATAGAATGTGGTTTTACTGGGACTACAACAATTATTCAGGCCGTGCCACATTTGTTATATTTTGTAATCTTTCATATTGAATTTGAATGTTGCAAAGAAAAAGCAAATTTGTATTTAGTATACATTCAGGCAACTTGTAAAGAAAATAAACAGTTCTTCTCCTATAATACATTTTTAAGCTAAGATTTTATTCCAGATGTGCAGTGTTTAGCAGTAGTCTGCTGTGCTTCACACACCGATCTTGTTGGGAAAGAAACTTTCTTACATTTAAATTCCTTGCTGGCTTCTTAATATTGCCCTGTAGAATATCCCTGTACATCTTTCTATTCATGGTGCCTTCTATTAGTACAAGGTCACCAACACCTAAAGCTGCCATACACCCCCACACTTTAATGTTGCCTGCTTCATGTTTCATTGTGTGTCGCAGACACTCTTCTTTAAATTCGGGCTTTCTCCACACCATCACTGTCCCATATGAGCTAAACAAATTACATCTGGATTCAACCCAATCATTAAATCCATTCTCTGCACTCTATTATTGCTGTTTGTGCAATATTTGAAGCACTCACTTTTCTGTTTCTGCCTGAATAAGCACATCTGGCATAAAGTCTTTGTTTAAAAACTTTAATATTGGAGAAAATGTGTTTATATTTTATTTACAAATTGCCTGAAATAATATATATATATATATATAATACAAATAAGTAGCTTTTTCTTTGCAACATTCAGATTCAATGTGGAAGCTTACATGTCACTGTCTATATGCTCATAGTTAAATCTGGATGCAATACATCTTATGGCATGTCATAAATGTTAATTTGTACATTGCCAAATAAATAAATACATAAAATAAACACATATAGCTATCAACCACACTGTCGTCTCAATGCTCTTAATAAATACATACAGACATTAAATTAGACTAGATAGATATACAGATAGTTATAGAAAACAGGCCATGCAAAAGGTAGCAGTAGAGGAGAAGTGAGGAGCAGGGAGGGAGATGAAAGAGGGAGAAAAGGGGTAGAGAATGAGTGACAGGGAATAATGGGGGAGAGGGGGAAGAGAGAGTCATGAGTCAGAGAAAGAGAAGGAATGGGAAATGGAGAAAGGGAGAGAGAAAGCTCTCAGAGCAACATACACCATTAAAACACTGACTGCATTTAGTCAAAGAGAAAGCTCTCAGAGCACACTACACCATTAAAAATACTGGCTGCATTTAATCCTCCTACAAAATGATTACTGAAGCTGTTAATTCAGCCAGTCCTGTTTTCTGGGAGTGAAGTCTGGAGTACAATCATGAGTGCAGATTACACCCTACAATCAAAGTGGGATAACACCCCCACAGAAATCACCTTCTATTCTGTAAAGAGGTACTCCACATCTACAGTTCTCTCAACAGGGAATACACCCTGGCAGAGTATCTCATTATTATAAACACCTATTAACTAAATACAGAATGAGTGACCACAAATTGGCTATTGAAACTGGCAGATACAGAGCACAGTGGAGACCCAGAGAAGTGACTCTGTACCCAGTGCCACAGTGGAGAGATTGAGACTGAGACCCACTTCATCCTCCACTGTGAGAGGCACAGAGAGCTGAAAGAGAGATACTTCCTCAGGCTCGCAGACAGAATAGGGGGGTTTTTGCTCCAGAGCCAAGAGGAGAAACTGCAAGTCTTTCTGGGGAAGAGGAGAGAAGGAGCAGTAATAGTTGCAGAGAAGGGAGGGAGAGTAAAGACTGACGGAAAGGATTAAGAGGGGGAAACGGAGAGGAATGAGAAAGAGAAAAAAAATGAAAAAGAAAGAGAGGAGAGGGGCGGAGACGGGAGGGGAGGGGAGGGGATCAGACAGGAGCTTTCAATCAAAGGTCTCAGTCAAGCAGAATTACATTTTAAAAACTGCACTCTGTTCCTGGGCTCTGGAGCCTGCAGACTACAAACTGCAACTTCATTGACTGGAGAGAGAAAACAGAAAGAGGAATGGAACCTCAGCACCTCTCTATACTGTATCCCCTTTAAAGATCTCTTTCTGGACTGCCCCAGCAGGCTATGGGCTTCCCAAACTGCCTTCTGATGGAAGTCTTGTCTCTCCTGTAAGAGAATTCTAAAGGAATCGCTCTCACACCCACCTGTTGTGCTCATGTTCTTCAGTCCCCACTTGCAGCACTCGATTTGGTTTTTCAGTTCAGCTACTGCTTTGTCAGTAATGCTGGGTAAGTCTCCAGCTTCAGGAGAGGCAAAGAAAGACTGGAAAGACAGGAGAAGGGAGAAAGAAGTTTTCAGTCCAACAGAATTGAGCTCCAGAACAATTCTTGTGTTATAGCCAGGTTCATATAAACTGGAGAGGTCTGTCTGAGAATTCCCCACTTCTGTCCTTCCGATCTGAGAGCAGACAGTGTTGTTACCTGTAGAAAGTGGATGTGATCATCTGTGTGTGAGAGCTGCTCCAGCTCAGCATCCCTGTTGCTCAGCTCAGTGATGTCCTGCTCCAGTCGCTCCTGGGCTCCTTCAGTCTCCCTCACTGTAGCCTCCTGGGGTCGTTCAGCCTCCCTTACTGCAGCCTTCTCCAGGGCTCCTTCAGCCTCCCTCACTGCAGCATCCTGGGCTCCTTCAGCCTCTCTTACTGCAGCCTTCTCCTGGACTCCTTCAGCCTCCCTCACTGCAGCCTCCTGTGCTCCTTCAGCCTCCATCACTGCAGCCCCCATCACTGCAGCCTCCTGGGCTGCTTCAGCCTCCATTACTGCAGCCTCCTGGGCTCCTTCAGTCTCCCTCACTGCAGCCTCTTGGGTTCGTTCAGCCTCCCTTACTGCAGCCTTCTCCAGGGCTCCTTCAGCCTCCCTCACTGCAGCCTCCTGGGCTCCTTCAGCCTCCTGGGCTCCTTCAGCCTCCATCACTGCAGCCTCCTGGGCTCCTTCAGTCTCCCTCACTGCAGCCTCCTGGGTTCGTTCAGCCTCCCTTACTGCAGCCTTCTCCAGGGCTCCTTCAGCCTCCCTCACTGCAGCCTCCTGGGCTCCTTCAGCCTCCATCACTGCAGCCTCCTGGGCTCCTTCAGCCTCCATCACTGCAGCCTCCTGGGCTCCTTCAGCCTCCATCACTGCAGCCTCCTGGGCTCCTTCAGCCTCCATCACTGCAGCCTCCTGGGCTCCTTCAGCCTCCATCACTGCAGCCTCCTGGGCTCCTTCAGTGCAACCTTCTCCTGGGCTCCAGTCAGCTCCCTGACCTTGCTGCGCACTCAATACAAAAGAGATCGGATTAGCTCGCTCAAGATCTCACAGAGCTCTGATTGAGAGAACAAACCATTGAGAGAGCTGGAGCACTGCTTCACACAGAGAGAGCTGGAACACTGCTTCACACAGTGGAAGAGGTTTCTGATACTCAGGTCCTCCGTTAGTTTGACCGGTTCTTTTCCAACATCAGTATTAAAGAGCTGCCCAGCCGCAGTGTTAGACCTGAGAAATCACCAGTTTGAACCACACTCGGAAATGGTGCAGCGCTTTTGCTGTTAACAACAATAATTATTATTATTATTATTATTTATTTCTTAGCAGACGCCCTTATCCAGGGCGACTTACAATCGTAAGCAAATACATTTCAAGTGTTACAGTACAAGTAATAATACAATAAGAGCAAGATAAATACAATGACTAGTTCAAGCAAGTACAAGTGTGACAAAATACAATTCAATAATACAGCAGATAAAAGTGACAGTGATAGTTACATCAAGATATGATTAAATACCAAATACTACAGATTAAACACTTGGCAGGTTACAGTACTCTGAAGTACAGGATTAAATGCAGTAAAATAGGGGGCAGATAAGAGCAAGTAAAGCACATTTAAGGAAGGGTGAAAGTGTCCCAGGGGAGAAACAGAGGAGTTCTACAGGTGCTGTCTGAAGAGGTGAGTCTTAAGGAGGCGCCTGGAATGTGGTCAGGGACTGGGCGGTCCTGACATCTGTAGGTAGGTCATTCCACCACTGCGGAGCGAGGGTGGAGAAGGAGCGGGCTCTGGAGGCAGGGGAGCGAGAGGAGGTAGAGCCAGTCTTCTAGTGCAGGCGGAGCGGAGAGGTCGAGTGGGGTGTAGGGAGAGATGAGGGTCTGGAGGTAGCTGGGTGCAGTCTGGTCAAGGCATCTGTAGGCTAGTACAAGAGTCTTGAACTGGATGCGAGCTGTGATCGGTAGCCAGTGGAGTGAGCGAAGTAGTGGAGTTGCGTGGGAGAAGCGAGGCAGAGAGAACACCAGGCGGGCAGCGGAGTTCTGGATGAGCTGGAGCGGACGGGTGGCGAACGCAGGGAGGCCAGCCAGGAGGGAGTTGCAGTAGTCTAGGCGGGAGAGTACCAAGGCCTGGACCAGGAGCTGGGTGGCGTAGTTGGTGAGGAAGGGTCGGATTCTTCGGATGTTGCTCAGGAAGAATCGGCAAGTGCGTGCCAGAGTGGAGATGTGCTGGGAATAAGAGAGGCAGGGGTCCAGGGTGACACCGAGGTTCTTAGCGGAGGAAGAGGGAGAGTGTGGAAGATTCAAGAGGAACAGAGATAGAGAGATCAGAGGAGGGGAGGAGGAGGAAAGAAAAGGAGGTCAGATTTAGAGAGGTTGAGTTTGAGGTGATGCGAGTGCATCCAGGAGGAAATAGCAGACAGACAGGTAGAGATACGGGAGGAGATGGTGGAGTCAGAGGTGGGGAAGGAGAGGAAAATCTGAGCATCATCAGCATAGAAATGGTATGAGAAACCATAGGATGCGATGAGGGGCCCAGGGAGCGGGTGTAGAGAGAGAACAGGAGAGGACCCAAGACTGACCCTTGGGGACTCCTGTTAAGAGAGGGTGAGATGTGGAGGTTGCTCCACGCCAGGTTACCTGGTAAGTGCGGTTGGAGAGGTAGGAGGAGAACCAGGCCAGAGCAGTGCCAGAGATCCCCAGGTCAGCAAGAGATGATAGTAGAATAGAGTGATCAACAGTGTCAAAGGCAGCAGAGAGGTCAAGGAGAATTAGGACAGAGAAGAGAGAGGCAGCTCGGGCAGACTTAAGTGAGTTGGTGACAGACAGGAGGGCGGTTTCAGTGGAGTGAGCAGAGCGGAAGCCAGATTGGAGAGGGTCGAGCAGAGAGTGGTTGGACAGGAAAGCAGAGAGCTGGCGGTGTACAGTCCGCTCGAGGGTTTTGGAGAGGAAGGGTAATAATAATAATAATAATAATAATAATAATAATAATAATAATAATAATAATACACCCAACTATGCATAATAAGGTTGTAATTCTCTGGTGAATTATCAGAGTCACCAAAAACTCTAGGAACAATTATATACTTATATGTTCAGCTTTATTTTATAGTATTTATTACAATACATTGTCACATTACGGAGAAATTCACATTCAATCCCCTTTAGATGCTTTCAAATAGAGGTTATCTGTCTTATTATACACAGGTCTCATGCATGGCAATCTTATTTTACACAAGTCTTATTTTACACAGTGTACAAGATTGTAAGAATGCTGCCGTTTAGAGGAAAGTTACAATTCCCCATGTAAAATAATAATAATAATAATAATAGCCAGCATCGCTTTATCGGGATACCCAATTAAACAAGAGGCAGTTGAGACGACCCGAGTGACGCTTTTTTATTCTTAATGAAATGAAAAAGAATGAAATCACATCACATTATGATTAAATGTTAAACACGTCATTTAAAAGACTCCTCTTTCTTCAAGAGTTCAACGTGGTTTACGCAATTCACACGTCACAGCGTAATCACATACTCACTGCACTGTGCTACATGACCTGTCTTGTTCTGAAAAGCAAACTCCGTTCATCATCTGAAAATACTGTATCCCAATTAAACAAAGCGACGTCCCAATTAAACAACATAAATAGCATTGGGAAGAACCGCCTCCCAGAGCTGTAAGCAGTAATCCCGATTATCAGTATCCCGACTGGGCAGCGCTGACTGTAATAATAACATTATAAGGAAAAATGTACCCGACTGTAATAAGCTGCTGGTTTTATACAGCTGATTCTAGAGGGAATTAAAAGCAATTACCCACCAAGGCATATAGAAAAGCTGTTTTGCAATATAAAATAGGAAATATTAATATTTTTAACTCTAACAAAACTCTATTCTTTGGAAATGTATTTGCTTCCCAGCACAAAGCACACTGGCCTGTCCCAACTCACACACTTACATAGCGATGGCTGCTCTACACACACTGATTAAACTGCTGTAATACTCAGAGTCAGAGTGATCTAAAGGGAATCTGGATCACTTTTTAAATAACTGTAGAGGAAGGAGAGGCAGTTAAAAATGATCTGTGTGTGTATGTGCGAGTGGTCTCTCTGTACATGCGTCAGTGTGTATGAAAGCAATGGGAACCCAAGCAATATAGAAAACCTAAAATGTGACAAATTGTATGTATTGTAGCGGTCGTGGGTGATTGTGTGGTATGGGAGGGGTGACAGTGAGGATTGTGTGGTGTGGGAGGGGTGACAGTGAGGATTGTGTGGTATGGGAGGGGTGACAGTGAGGATTGTGTGGTGAGGGAGGGGTGACGGTGAGGATTGTGTGGTATGGGAGGGGTGACAGTGAGGATTGTGTGGTATGGGAGGGGTGACAGTGAGGATTGTGTGGTATGGGAGGGGTGACAGCGAGGATTGCGTGGTGTGGGAGGGGTGACAGTGAGGATTGTGTGGTGTGGGAGGGGTGACAGTGAGGATTGTGTGGTATGGGAGGGGTGACAGTGAGGATTGTGTGGTATGGGAGGGGTGACAGTGAGGATTGCGTGGTGTGGGAGGGGTGACAGTAAGACTGTTGGGTTATGTGTAGTAGTTCTGTTTGCTGTGAGATTGCAGGGAGCGACTGCTACCGAGTGAATGCAGGTTTTAATTTTTTTATTTGCTTTGTTGTAGCTTTAAGAGTGTCCGCAGCTTTTAATATTTATTTTATACACTATGAAATAAAGTTTTTGCTCCATTGTATAATTCTGCAGATGACTACTGGCCATGATTGCCTTTGTATGGATGTACTGAGAAATTAAGCTTTTATAGGATTTACCTGAAATACGTAATTACCATTTCTGATTCGATTTACACCTTTGGTCCAGCGGTTCCCAAACTGTGGTACGCGAGATAAATTGTATAATGGGGAACATTTTTAGTTTTTTTTTGCACTTTCATAATACTTGTCATACACAGACAAAGCATTAAAACGCATTGGGAATTCCTTTTAATTTCTGGCGTGAAATGGCGTGTGATGCAAGTTAGTTTCAGAAACAAAAAGAGAGGCTGTGCAGTGCAAGACAATCACGTAGCTGCAGGACACTTGAGAAGAGTATCGCTGCAGAACGCAGGCTCGCACAACGTAGCTCTCACAGGTAGCTCACACAGGGTAGTGCTGCGTGCGCAACTCGTAATAGATGTCATCATTATATGCTACAGCCCGATCACATAAGGGTGATGAATGTAGGTACTAAAACTAAGTTTATTTCATAACAATAACCAAACCCTAACCCTAAGGTTTGTGGTGTATTGGTCGTGGATCACCAATTAATTCTCACAGGGTAATCCCTATGTTCAGGGTTCTCCCCCTCCCACACCCTGTTTATGGTCATGTGGTAGGGGTGTTGAGGATGAATGGTGTAAATTACTAGTTGTGCACGCAGCACTACCCTATGTGAGCTCCCTGCGAGAGCTACGCTGTGCGAGCCTTCGTTCTGCAGATATATACTCTTGGGGACACTTGGGTTCACAGCCCTGGCGCGCATGTCTATTGCACACCTCCAAGAGGTACCAATGAGAACAAAGATACAGAGACAATGTGCAAATTATATGTATTATATTTAGGACTTATGTTTTTTGTTTTGTATTAATTACATTTTTTGGTGCTTATTTTTTAGCTATTTTCGGGTTTTATGTAAATGTTTTTTTCGGGGCATTCGCTTTTTATATACTGTATGAAATTATTGTTTTTAGTTACTTTCCAAAATGCTTGGGCGGTTTTTTCTGTCACAATATGTATAGTAACTCCACAGTACTTGCACACTTGTACCCTCTTTCCTTTGCTGTCTTCCACAATGAAGTCATTATGGTCACGGGCACATTCTTCAGGGGTTTTGTGTGTTGACATTTTTTTACATTTCACAATTTGCAACTCTGTTTGAAATCCTCTGTATCTTAATTGTAATACAGCTTTAAATTAAATATATACTGTATAAAGGAAATTTTGGCTGGTATTAAATTCGGCGGATTTATACCTTGGGGGATTTTTTTTTACAACACCTTCACAAAAAAAGTCAATTTTGCATTTATACTTTTAATTCCAAAAACATTTAAATAAATGTTTACTTAATTAAATATTCTGACAAAACAGTATCTCATTTACAATAACTTGTTATAGCATAAGAACATAAGAAAGTTTACAAACGAGAGGAAGCCATTCGGCCCATCTTGCTTGTTTGGTTGTTAGTAGCTTATTGATCCCAGAATCTCATCAAGCAGCTTCTTGAAGGATCGCAGGGTGTCAGCTTCAACAACATTACAGTGGAGTTGGTTCCAGACTCTCACAATTCTCTGTGTAAAAAAGTGCCTCCTATTTTCTGTTCTGAATGCCCCTTTATCTAATCTCCATTTGTGACCCCTGGTCCTTGTTTCTTTTTTCAGGTCAAAAAAGTCCCTTGGGTCGACATTGTCAATACCTTTTAGAATTCTGAATGCTAGAATCAGATTGCCGCGTAGTCTTCTTTGTTCAAGGCTGAATACATTCAATTCTTTAATTAAGCCTGTCTGCATATGACATGCCTTTTAAACTTGGAATAATTCTGGTTGCTCTTCTTTGCACTCTTCCTAGAGCAGCAATATCCTTTTTGTAGCAATATCCTTTTTGTAGCGAGGTGACCAGAACTGAACACAGTATTCTAGATGAGGTCTTACTAATGCATTGTAAAGTTTTAACATTACTTCCCTTGATTTAAATTCAGCACTTTCACTATATATCTGCTCCATTACTTTCTGTTTTCTACATGTTAACCACTCCCTAATCCATGTGCATGCATTTCCTTGAATCCCTACTGCGTTCAATTTGAGAATCTTTAATGCGGGACTTTGTCAAAAGCTTTTTGGAAATCTAAATAAACCATGTCGTATGCTTTGCAGTTATCCACTGTCGACGTTGCATCCTCAAAAAAATCAAGCAGGTTAGTTAGACCCGATCTCCCTTTCCTAAAACCATGCTGACTGTCTCCCAGGCTACGGTTACCATACAGGTAATTTTCCATTTTGGATCTTATTATAGTTTCCATAAGTTAATGTTGCTGGTGTTTTAGGCAAATTAAATTATACATGTGAATTTGGTTTAAGAAAATGGTAAAATATTCTTATGCAATTCCGCCTTAGTATTTACTTTTGTGCGTTTCCGTACATATGTCTTAAGTTCAAACAATTTAAATTTAAAAAAAAAAAATATGGTAAGCCATAAATATTTGCGAGCCTTTATTATGCGTTTTTCATGTACGAAAAAAAAAACGAGACAATATTGGTACGAATATCAAATTCCACTAACAATACATACTTCGGATATTGCAACGGGGCGCCAACATTTCTGCAGAAAAAATAGGTTTTATGGGTGTGATTCGCCAGATATTTCAGGATTTAAGATGCTAGGTTTCTTAAAAAAAAAAAAAAAGATTTCTATCTTGTAACGAAAAATAACACTTAAAATATAATTAGCTGGAACCTATCAGTCAGATTGAGCCCTCCCCTCTCCGCCTCAGTTCCTGTTTGGTAGCGCACTACAAGAAGGGCTTAACCCTGAGCTTCGTACTAAATTGGTACCAAATAGTACGCAGCTAGAGTGAGCCTGAGATAGTACCGTATTAGCTAGTCTGCAACTTATTAGTACGCAGCTTCATACTAAACTACAAGTTCGTTGCAATTGACCCGTGGTGCGTAGAGCAGGGAAGTGCAGTGCATAGGGGTAGTGCAGTCTAAACAGGTGGACACCAGTTTGGCTGTTAAACGCATTTTTCCACTAGCCAACACAAACAAGTTGTTAAGCATGACAAAGGCAGACAGAAATCAAGCATATCCTATAGACTTCATTTACTAAACTTAAATAAATGATAAACAAAATAATTTTATATACAGTGCAGGCGAAAAGAAAGGGAAATAGTTTTAAAAACGCATCGGGTGTTTACCTTCGCTGGGGAAAACATACAAATATTGCTGGGGAAGGTCTCAAATAATCTAAACACAACTTCCAACAATCACTAACAACTATGTTTGTTCCCGCAGAGAATGGAAGCGGTATCACAATACAATGGAAGTACGCAGCGTCTTCTGGGATTAGTAGTTTATGTGGTACACTCTGACAGGTGTTTCCAATTAGCAGAAATGCGGACGAAAACCACAACTCCCTAAAATCATAGCTATAGAAGGATTAGCTCGAACACCCCCATGAAAACACTCCAAGCAGCCTGATGCAAACCGGGCGGCCTAGGCAAGAAAAAGGCATTGCGCATGCGTCAGTGTGAGGGTCCACAGAAACTTCCGGTTGACTGTGTCAGCTTGAAGTTTTAAAATGGCAAGCAGTTATTTCTTAAATTTAGCGACAGCAGAAAGAAATCGCTACCTTGTAAAATTAGCGATTAATACAATCACACTCCATATCCATTTGACAACGATGTCAGGACGAGATTATTTTCTAATGATTTTAAAAGGCTTCCAGAGATAACATACCCAGACACCTAGCATTACTTGGTGGAGACAGAGTGCTTACACCCGAAAAGCATATAGAAGCTTAGATGCGTACATCTACTTTTTTTCTTACTGGGAAAGTACACACAATCTGTACATATCGATCAGAGGACAGTGATGTGTGTGTGTGTGTACAGAGAAGTCGGGGAAGTCAGGTTGTTTGAAAATCGTACTGTGCCTGGGTTGTGGCTAAAACACTAGTGATGAGGTGTGCAGTGCCATGTAGAAACTTCAGTGACATTTATGTGCGTATTTGAGTTTTTAACCCGTTATTTTACTGAAAGTAAATCTGTGTTAATTGTTCACAACGTGCGTGCGTCGGGACGATAGTACTATCGATTACATATACGACTGTGTAAATATCCCATAATGATATTATAAAGCTAACAAATGGCTCCATAATCCCCACGACAAAATGAAGCAACACATAAGCATTTCACCTTTGCTAAATGGGGAGATTTTGCTTAATTATCCCGCAGAGAAATATTAATAACAGAAAATTTGTAGTCCGCTTTCAGTTTATTAATAGTTTATCGCTTTTTAGGTCGACCCCAAACCAGTATCCCTGATACATTTCTCAAAGCCGAGAACTGCAGAGCACCATACCCCGTGCAGAAGCTGACCGCTTCCAATCGCCCTCTTTAAAAGGCAGAGGCACCCCTGAAAATCTTTTCAAAGCTTTGAAAGTAAGTTGAATCATCTGTAGTAGGGTATTTGTATTGTGATGTAATGTTTATACTAACCAATCACTTCCGGTAGCTCATGGATAGTACTATTAAACCGTCAAAATAAAGTATTATATGCCCACATACAATGTGCCTATTTGGCCAGTATGGGTCATTCATTACAATACCAATAATACAGTAATTTGTAATGGAGTATATCTACCATAGATAGAAAAATATTCTATGTCTATGATAAGTACCAATATAGCGTTTTTCCAAAAAGTAAGAAGTTAAATTACCTGATAATAATAATAATAATTTATGTATTTGGCTGACGCTTTTATCCAAAGCGACTTACAGGGGTGCAATTAATTATTTTTACATACAAATTCTGGTACCTATTTATACAGTTGGATTTTTACTGTAACAATCTGGGTAAAGTACCTTGCTCACGGATACAGTAGCAGTGTCCCACCTGGGATATAACAGCTTCAACATTTGTGTAACTTTCCATTGGAAATGATGGGGCTAAATATTCTAAGGACTGTATCTTTAAAAAAAAAAAAAAAAAAAAAAAAGTGCTATACTAGGATTTTAAGAAGAACATTTAAGGTACAGAAAAGCATGATATGAAACCAGTGTTATCTTGCGTAAACTAATAATTACAACATTAAGGATTTTTTTTCTGTAACTTTTCCTTGACACATTTATCCTTCATTACTTTTTTTCTGATCAAAGAACATACCATTACAATCTACAAGTGGAGTGTGTTTGTCCTGATGTAAAATTGCACAAGTTAATAGGGAGTAACTTTACATAAGATATATGACAAACCTATAAAGATTAAATGAGGTATCGCACAGATTAATAAAAAAGGAAAAGGCAACACAAATAAACAGCACATTGATAGAAGATTTAAATTACATAGAGAAAGAAATGTAAGCATGAATCATGTTAAATTATAGTTGAGTTTAATAGAAATGTAATAGTAAGATACATAGGAAATGGAACATATTATTATTATTATTATTATTATTATTATTATTATTATTATTATTATTATTATGGCAGATGCCTTTATCCAAGGCGACTTAGTGTTTTTCAAACATTAAAATACAATATACTATATATATATATACACACACACACACACACACACACACACACACACACACACACACACACACAGCATTACACGGTGTAACAACAAATTCAGGCACATTATGACGGTACCATTTTTATTAGACACAAATATGAAGTACAGTAAATGGAACATTGAAAATATGTACAGCATTTCAAAACTGATTTTTAAAGAAAATTGCAAAATATGAAGTGATCCAATGTTTTTTCACCAAGAAAGAAACAATATGTTTGGAGGAAGAGAGAGGAATTTAAGGAAAAGTTCATCCTGCCCAGTGTTAAACATGGCTGAGGTAGTGTGATTGCATGGCTTGCTTTTCTTCCTCATGCACTTGGAGACCTTTGTATTGTAGAAGGATCCATGAATCCTGGAGGTTGTGTGGTTATGGTTGTGAGGCTCTGTGGCAAAGTGGTAAGTGGTTCGTGCAGGTGCAGGGGTGATGCAGTGCAGTAATGAAACACACAGATATTTATAATCCAGTTTGGAAACAGTTTTTTATATCCAGGTCTGGTGACCAAATAATAATCCCTGGCAATACACAACAATGTGTAGAGCACTGAGTAAATAACAACAGGGTTGCAGTCCCAAATAATAAACACGAATATCCGTCCCACAATATACCAATACGGTCACCAGTCCTGGGTGCGTGCAGTAGTGCTCGTGGTGGGTGATACAAGTTTATTTAGTGACAGTGGTGAAGTGATGTTCCGGTTAAGTGCTGGTCCTTGGTGACAGCTCCGGAAACGTGTTTTAGCCGTCAAACAATGTACAAGACAAGACAAGACGATTACAAACAAACAAAACACAACACTCACGATTTCAGTCCCCGTATTGTTTTCACTGTCCTTCCTGGTTCTCCTCACATTTAAACCAAACGAAGGAACTGATTACGATTCTCCGCCCCCCTTATATGCTGTCACGCATGACCCCTTGGTAAACGAATGCAGCTGCCTTTACAATCTGCAGCTGCTACATCGTTTCCCTTCCGGGTCAATACGTTCTTGCAACGGAGTCTCGCCTTCTTCCAGATTGACCGACTTCCTGACCCGGGGAAATAACTGTCAGGCCAGCCCCTCCAAAGAACTCAGTCCTTGCTGCTTAGCGCCCTCACAGGTTGGGAGGGAGATTTACAACCAAGATTAATTATATTTCTGTCACAGGCTCACACGGCACTTTTCACTCACTCACCCCGCAATATACACTAGCAATTGCAACCAGTGTATTGAACTTCATTGGCAGATATGTGTGGTCATGTACCACACTGCCGCAGTCCTCAAATGGTGAATTTCCCACATCAGGTTCTAAAATTCTCCTTCCAGACGGCACTCGAACAAAGTCTGTCTTGTCCTGTGCGGTTGCATTTCCTGTTGTTCCTCCTTGAACACCGCAGCGCGTCACAAGGTGATGGAAGGCAGCCTTGAACTGTCCAGCCGACAGTAAAAATCAAAAACAAAGATACAACCCACAATAGGTAAAAGCTCAATTTTCAAACATTTTCTATTGGCTGCGTGCTTTCACAAATGCATACGTATGAAATTTATTCACAATTACAAGAAGCAGAATATGTAGAATAGTATATATCATAAGAAACGCCCACCAGCTTTGCACAAGCAAAAACTAAAACTCAGAGTAACAAAATGGCAGTAAACATTGACATTACCCAATCTCTGAGCATCGTTGAAGAACAGCTCCATATGGTCTTGTCTGACCTTGTAGGTCAACACATACTTCTGCTTGGTAAGAGTTTCTGGAAGCATCTGTAGCAGTGAGACAACCACTACAAATCCTGTGGTAACTGTATGTCTGGGAAACATAAGCATTATTACACCACTCATCTTACAGACATGAAAAGCCTTATACAAATCACATGGAGGTAACACAACTTTAGACTGTCACAGTGCCATGAAATTAGAAGCAATTGCTACAAAAATGTATCAGGCTATAGTTCAGGTATCAAATTTACATTCACTATATATGTTTTATATCTGCAAGTCATAAATGATAATTTACCTCTGTGTGCAATAGAGCAGGGGTTTCAAAACCGTGATCCGCTGCCCTAAGGTGGTCTGGACGCCGCCCTGGGTGGACCGCGGGAGCAATGACATTCTATGTATTTTTTTTTCTATTAATAGTGAGAAGCAGGCTTCGGCAGCAGCTGTAATTATAGAGAAATAAAGTGTAGCAAGGGAGTATTGACGGACTGTCAATCAAAGCAGAAATTCACAAATCAGAGCTAACAGATTGCCTACCTGTAGGCGGGATGTAAAGCGAGAGCTCTGACAATAGGGCGGTGTTAAGGTCATGTGATCGCTCTGCTGGCAGATGTAAAAAGTGTTTAGTATTAATAAAATTACAATATGTCGAATCTGCTCCCAAAGAATACGTTTTACAAATTTAAAGAACAAAAAAAGGCAGCTGCAGGAGTTTGAATGCATTTGTACCGTGGGCTCAGTTTTGAGGTGCTGGAATGGGTTTTTTCTTTTGTAGAAACGTTTTCATACTAACTTTTGTAATAACATTCATTTAAAAATTAAATTGATGCCTATGATGAATACGGTTTTGTCACTAAGTAGCTATTAACATTTAAAATATTGAGTACTTTGATGTATATTTCAATATTAACTAAATCAAGTTATGAATCAAACTGATAAATCGTGTTACATACCGGCATTAAAATGTTTGGATATACTGCTATTTTATTCACAGTCGTCTTAAAATAACGCTAGAATATGTTTTGTTGGAAAATAATAATAAAAAAACAAACGTTTTTTGACTGATTCAAATTTCGCTGCAGATGGATTTATTTTTGTAAGTTTTCTTTTGGTTAAGTGAATGTGATTTTGCAAGTTGTATTTGGTTGAACAGAGAGAGTAGTTGCGAAAAAAGTAACTTATGCAAGGCTCTCGTTTCCTTCCGCATTGTGTGCATGACAGTTATCGTATGAGGTAACGGCTGGATGTTTTAGTTACACAGTGTTCAGAAATTAGGATTTGAGAGTTATGTTTTTGTGCACGTTGTACTGGTTTTATTTAAAAGTGACTCCTGTTCAGGTATTTATGAATGGGAATAATAAGAGACATGCACTTTCTTATTTGGCAAAAAAAATAACTGCATTTCTAGAGTTTTCAATTATACAAAGGTACCTAATTTAAAGGTTTGATAAAAACGTCTGTATAGTTTTTGCAATTTATTTTATTCACTAAACTTAAAGTGTTTAAAAAAATAATAATTTTCGTTCAGTGCATATTCTGTGCAATTTACATCTTTTACAATATGTATTCAAATAAATAAAGGACAGTTTAGATTAGCTTTATTTATAATGTTACAGGTTTAAACATATAAAATGTTTTTAATTTGACATTTTCCCAAGGAGTGCTAATAGTGGCCGCAGTGCCTAATGCAGCTGAACAGGTGGACCTCAGGTAAAAAAAAAAGTCTGGGAACCCCTGCAATAGATTGGCTTGTTGTCTTTTGTCTTGAAGGATAACAAATAGGCTCTTGTTTCCTGCAGAAAACCACTGGTGCTATGCATGTTGATGTGGCGGAGTGCAGCTTGTCTCCTCCAGTCCGGGGTTTTTTACAAAGGAGGACACAGACAACAACAACTGTAACTACAGACCAATAAGCCTGACTTCTATTATATGTAAACTATAATAAGATCCAAAATGGAAAATTACCTATATGGTAACAATATCCTGGGAGACAGTCAGCATGGTTTTAGGAAAGGGAGATTGTGTCTAACTTACCTGTTTGATTTTTTTGAGGATGCAACATCGACAATGGATAATTGCAAAGCACACGACATGGTTTATTTAGATTTCCAGAAAGCTTTTGACAAAGTCCTGCATAAAAGATTAATTCTCAAATTGAACACAGTAGGGATTCAAGGAAATGCATGCACATGGATTAGGGAGTGGTTAACGTGTAGAAAACAGAAAGTACTGATTAGAGGAGAAACCTCAAAATGGAGCGAGGTAACCAGTGGTGTACCACAGGGATCAGTATTAGGTCCTCTGCTATTCCTAATCTACATTAATGATTTAGATTCTGGTATAGTAAGCAAGCTTGTTAAATTTGCAGACGACACAAAAATAGGAGGAGTATCAAACACTGTTGCAGCAGCAAAGGTCATTCAAAATTATCTAGACAGCATTCAGAAATGGGCAGACACATGGCAAATGACATTTAATAGAGAAAAGTGTAAAGTACTGCACGCAGGCAATAAAAATGTGCATTATAAATATCATATGGGAGATACTGAAATAGAAGAAGGAATCTATGAAAAAGACCTAGGAGTTTATGTTGACTCAGAAATGTCTTCATCTAGATAATGTGGGGAAGCTATAAAAAAGGCCAACAAGATGCTCGGATATATTGTGAGAAGTGTTGAATTTAAATCAAGGGAAGTAATGTTTAAACTTTACAATGCATTAGTAAGACCTCACCTAGAATATTGTGTTCAATTCTGGTCACCTTGTTACAAAAAGGATATTGCTGCTCTAGAAAGAGTGCAAAGAAGAGCAACCAGAATTATCCCAGGTTTAAAAGGCATGTCGTATGCAAACAGGCTAAAAGAATTAAATCTATTCAGTCTTGAACAAAGAAGACTACGCGGTGATCTGATTCAAGCATTCAAAATCCTAAAAGGTATAGACAATGTCGACCCAGGGACTTTTTGACCTGAAAAAATGGGTCACAAATGGAGATTAGATAAAGGGGCATTCAGAACAGAAAATAGGAGGCATTTTTTTACACAGAGAATTGTGAGGGTCTGGAACCAACTCCCCAGTAATGTTGTTGAAGCTGACACCCTGGGATCCTTCAAGAAGCTGCTTGATGAGATTCTGGGATCAATAAGCTACTAACAACCAAACGAGCAAGATGGGCTGAATGGCCTCCTCTCGTTTGTAAACTTTCTTATGTTCTTATGTTTCTGCTGTTGAAGACATCAAACAGTCGGCCCACATTCTAAAAGAAAAACAGAAAACAAACGTTATATAGTACAAGTCACAATTACCACACGCACAACACCACGACCCCATTCGCCTACCTCAATTAAATGTACAGTTGACATATACCCAGAGAATTTAGATTTCAGATATCATTTATAAATATTGAAAACGCTTGTCACAAATGCAACATCTAAAATGAAGTTGATAATTAAATCTGGATTTTTTTTTTTTTTTTACAGTCGGCAAGTCAACATTTAGCTGGTTTATTAATCCGGGATGTAACAAATCAAACCATGAAAAAAATCATTAAAATTAAATCAGATTTTTACACTTGGCCAGTCAACATTTAGCTCACAGAGAAATCCGAAATAAATCTTTGAGGTTAGCAATTAAATCTGAAAAAATAAATCTGGGAAAATAAATCTGGGTTTTGTCCAAATAAATTATTTATCTATGAACAAGATACTCGACTCCGCCTTTACTTCGTTCTGTCACGATTATTATTATTATTATTATTATTTATTTTCCTTGGTAATAGATTTGAATATTTCCAGACATTGAGCAGTTATTATTATTGTTGTTATTATTAATGCTTCTGGGAAAGTTGCTTGTAATTGGACAGTAGAAGGAGTGTGATCTTGCTGAAGATGCTGACTGAACGTCTCCTGCAGCAGACAGTGCTTGGCCAAGTTTTATTAGCAGCTGTCTTCCCCCATTCATTGGATCTGGCATCGCCATGATGTAGGGCATGTTCTCCTGGTATATCCTGGATCCCTTAATTACTGAACACATGTTGTAGGTCCCAGGGGTTCCCACACTGTGGTCCGCGGGCGTTGGCGGCAGCTGTAATTATAGAAAAATAAAGTGTAGCAAGGGAGTATTGACGGACTGTCAATCAAAGCAGAAATTCACAAATCAGAGCTAACAGATTGCCTACCTGCAGGCGGGATGTAGAACGAGAGCTCTGACAATAGGGCGGTGTTAAGGTCATGTGATCGCTCTGCTGGCAGATGTAAAAAGTGTGTTTTGTATTAATAAAATTACAATATGACGAATCCGCTACCAAAGAATATGTTTTGCAAAGTATAAAGAACAAAAAAGGCAGCTGCAGGAGTTTGAATGCATTTGTACCGTGGGCTCAGCTTTGAGGTGCTGGAATGGGGTTTTTTAGTAAGGTTTTCATACTAACCTTTGTAATAACGTTCATTTAAAAATTCAATTGATGCCTAAGATGAATACGTTTGTCACCAAGTAGCTATTAACATTTAAAATATTGGAGTTCTTTAATATATGTTTCAATATTAAATAAATCAAGTTATTAATCAAACTCATAAATCTTACATACCGGTAATTGATTTATTAAAATGTTTGGATATACTGCAATTTTATTGATTACTGGCTCGTTCACAGTCGTCTTAAAATAACGCTAGAATATGTTTTGTTGGAAAAAGTTATTTGATCAATTTACGCACCTGAATATAAATAGCACATGTTTTTACAAACGGGATGCCATCCTGAGGTTTGTATGTCTGTGCAGGAGTGGGAACGCAGTGCTTGGAGCGTGGAACAACGAGTGAGAGAGATGGAAATGGACCAGTAAGTATTGGGCTGATTGTATTCCGGTGTTGAATAATGAGTGCGAACGACCCGAGTGTTTTTAGCCTATTTGGTAGTCGATTGGAGTTTAAGAAGTGCACGGAATAGGCTATATTGCGATGTTGGTTTCTCTCTCGCTCTCTCTGTGTTCCCTCCCCTGCACGGACATTGTGTGTGTGTGTGTGGTGTGTAGGTATTTGTACTTTTGTCCAGTGGTATTGTTTTTATGGACAGTTTTACTGTGTCTTTGAATGTGTATCCACTTTATTGCTGGGTAGCAGCGTTGTTGCATTTGCAGTTTAATACATGACCTCATTCATGTGAACCTTGTTTAACTGCTTGAAATCTTGCTCCCTGTTAATAGGTGAATGGAATTATTACATCTTGCCTCAAGAAAGACGGCTCTGTCTTACTTCCTCAATTATCCTCCTGGGACGTGGACCTCATACTCTTAGTGCTTGAGTCCCATAACTATCAATTATTTGTGTGTTTCAGATTCTCATCTCTTCCTTACGTCAAGGCTTCGTATTCCATCGTCTGAGAGTCGAACCCGGCTGGTAACTTGGAGCCAGTCCTGAGGCTCTGCCTGCAACGACTCTCTGAGAAGTCAGAGGACTGTATTTTCAGGAACCCGGAGGTGGATAGGGCTAGCCTCAACTCCATAAGGAAGGCTTTCTCGGTTGGAGTCTGGTCCGTCCTTTTCTCTCTCTCCTGTTCCAGAAGCCAAGCCTCCAATCCTAAGTTGCAAAAACATTCCCTTCCTATCTCAGCTCTGGCTCCTGCCCCGTGAAATATATATATTGTAATAAGGTCATACAGGGTCATTATGTGAGCCAGCGCCTGTCAAAGTATCTTTTCCCTGTGTAGCATTATCAGAGCCACTAGAGAGTGCTCTCAACATTACAGGAAGAGGTAATGCTTATTGGATTGAATTGGTAATGCTTATTGAATTGATTGGGGGGGAGACTGGGTGTGGTACTGTGAGGAGTGAGATTGTTGGAAATCAAAAGAGAAGGGAACTCTGTGAAGTTTTTTTTGTTGCTTATTTAACTGCACTGGGTAAACAGCTTAGCTGTCCCAGGTGGTAGGTAGAGCCTCCAGCCTATAAAGTATAGTTAGCATCTTCTTATGAAGATAGGTTTTTGTTTGTTTTCTTCTGTTTGTGTTTTCTTTATTTTTGCAACCTGCCTTCAAAATAAAGGGCATCGTGAGTGTCGTTACACCCTATCTGAAGTTGCCAGTCTGTGTTTATTGCACCAACATACTGCACCACAGAATCACCACGTTACAGCTGAAGCTTGCATCAGAGCTCTTACCAGATCTTCCATTATTTATTTACTTCCAGATCTGTAGAGGCAATAAAACATCCCAACTTCACAGAGTTCCCTTCTCTTTTGATTTCCAACAATCTCCTCCCCCTCCCCAGCTGGGTAAAACCTGTCTCATTGATAGGGCTCACAATTATCAAACTACCAGCAGGTGTCAACAATAATTCAATCCAATAAGCATTACCTCATCCTGTAATGTTGAGAGCACCCTCTAGTGGCTCTGATAATGCTACACAGGGAAAACATACTTGGACAGGCGCTGGCTCACATAATGACCCTGTATGACCTATATATATATATATATATATATATATATATATAAAAATTATTTTTTAGCTAGAATTTGTAATGGCATCACCTGCCCCTGTGTTTCAGATAAACTTCCCCTTACCTGGTTAGTCTGATATGCAGTCACTGAAGTCTGTCTTCGAAATCACTCAAAGTTAACATGCAAATGAGGCCACACCCTGAAAGTTATGCCGACCACTGGCACTAACGCAGACAGTAAAGGATGGGGCAAAGCATGTCCCCAGAATTCCATTACAAGGCAAAGGCAGTTTGCTCATCAAAATGAGGTGCATGCGCATTGTGCCCTAGTGTTAGAGCAGGGGTCCAATCACAGTCCTGGAGGGCTATTCCACCCCGGGTTTAATAGGTAAAAAGATAAAAATTACCTTTAGATACAAATAGAACTAGACTAGAAGTGTTTGCCTGGGATGGCAGATGGAAATTCAAAGAAGTTTATTTTTTTATTTTTAATTAAGCAAAGCAATATATCATACAACACCAAAAGAAAGCTCAATGTATCACTTCTCTATATACCATGCTTCTTTTTCATTATTGTGATGAAAACATATTAAAATTTAAAACCAATATCATAACTGAACCTGTGAAACATTTCAACTTTTAATTTCTACTTCAAAATACAAATTATCTTATTAAAATTATAAGCAAAACAAATTAACACATTTTCATATCAATACAAATTCCCTGACAGTTTACACATGGGAGGATTTCATTGTTGTTTAACTTGTTCTGATAATAAAACCTTGCAGAGATGAAGTCTTTAGCGCTGGCTAAGCTTTGCTAGAGGAGGTGGAGGGACAGTTGTCTTCTTGACTGCATGCTTCTTATAGTTCGATTGAGCAAATCTGCACCCAGGTCACTGGATTCATGGCTGTTGAAAAGCAACCTCTGGCTGAAAAAGACAATGAAATGCATGTTACTGAACTTAGAAGAGTTTCTCTCTCTGTCATTCTCATCTATAAATCACACACAATCCCTGCTTTCTACTTTTTTCCATAGGTGTGTAAATATTTTCAATTGCCCTTAATCCTAGCCAAACCCCAGGCTCTTGCATAGAAATGAACAACAGAGCCATATTATTAAGTTTGTTTCATTACATGTAAAGAAAACACACAACAGCATGATTATTCACCCATTGTTCAGGTTGTGTGAATAGGATGATGGTGCATGTTTATGTAGAATATGATACACATTTACCATGGCAGTGTAACTGCATTCAGATTTGCATCCAAAGGCTGATGTAGTGATAGCGATACACATCTCCAAAATGTTCAGCACCAGAAGAACTGCCAGAATGCCTACATACTGTAAAACACAAATCATTTCATTCAAAAGCCATTGTCTAGACAGCACATTATAACAAGAATGAAGCCTATTATAGGATATACTGGATTCTGGATGCTTGTGTCCATTATAAGATGGTGAATCCAGAGATCTGATGCAGGACTTTGTGGAGTAGTCCTTTCTCAACAATGATCTTAACTTTAAGCAATAGTTACAGATTCGACTGCATTCAAGGGGTGTTATGTCCGTACTATGCATCCTAGTATAGTAATATTATAGATAATATTAAACATTACATATAAGGCAGTTATAATAATACAATGGGATTTTAATTACAATAATGATCTATAACTATAAAACTCAATTTTAAAGAGTAAGTAGCAGGGTTCCTAAAGATACAGCATTACATCCCCACATAATGCTAAAACTGTTTAAATAACATACCTGTAAATGTTCTTTTCATTGTTAACATCCTGACAACGTTTTACACTTTAAAGTCTGTTTCAAAGCTCTTTTCAAAATGTCTGCTGAAGTGCACTGGAGTTTGAGATCTGTCCTCTAAATCACTGCAGAAAGCGTGATAAAAACAAACAAACATAAAAACAAGTGCTCTGGCTTTTCTGTTCTATACCACATCATGGATCGTTATTGCTTTGTTACCTCTGAACAACAATCCTTACTGTGCACTAGAGTGGCAGTTTTGAAAAGCGCTTTGAAGTTATAAGTGTAAACAGCTGTCAGGATGTTAGCAATGAAAAGAACAGTTCCAGGTACGTTATTTAAGCAGTTGTAGCAACATGTGGGGACGTGTAACGCTATATGTTTTGGAAACCCGCTACTTATTCTTTAAATATGTAGAAATTATATAGAAAATAAACTGGTAAAAATCTGACAAAAACAGAAGTTCTGGTGCTGTATGTGAGGGAGTGACAGCGAAACAGTGAAAGAGAAGCACCTGAATGAGACAAGAGTTGAAAAGGAGGTCATAAAAAGGAAAAAAATAAAACGATAAAAGGAGAGAGGTTGAAGATTGCAGGCGGTGCAAACACTTACTTGTATTGTCGAAGTTCTTATGGACAGGTTTACTGAATAGATAATAAATCCAACTCCAGCAAAAACAGAACTGACAATGTTCATTCCTAAACATGCCTTCATCTGTAAGTGAAATAAAACAACATTACAAATACAAGTTTTATTCATAATCAGATCAATACATTCAGAACTAGGTCTACGTTACCTCTTATATGATCACATATTCACAAGTGATAAATTACAACAAGCACACTGAAAAAGAATCTACTTGACCCTTGTCCTTTTTTATT
The DNA here is from genome assembly GCA_030684275.1 of Acipenser oxyrinchus oxyrinchus. Classification (NCBI taxonomy): domain Eukaryota; kingdom Metazoa; phylum Chordata; class Actinopteri; order Acipenseriformes; family Acipenseridae; genus Acipenser; species Acipenser oxyrinchus. The sequence continues at coordinate 4,139,198 of CM060288.1, read as the reverse complement.
CTGACATGGGTTTAAACAATGATGTTAAACGTTTCCATTACTACTAATTGCATGTGTGCTGTTTAATGTGTTTCATGTGGTTAATTAACCCTCATCAGCAATGAGATCATCAGTATCAACAGCAATTCACTGGAATATGAATACAACTCTTTGTCAAACTTGTACAGCTTTAAGTAAAATAACATTTTTCTGGTAAAAGATCTATGATTCTTTATTCCAAATCAATTACTTTGTCAAAGAAAGGTCATAGCTACTATAATTATAGTAAGACAAGTACGATAATTTAGTCAGCCACGTTTCCAAAATCTAGAAAAGTATACTAAGATAACGATATGATGACATCACAATTCTAGAAGAATGCTCCATTCTGGGTGGCAGAAGTCGTTGGCTATTGTTACAGGTAACTTTTCTCCTTTTTAACTATTTGCATACATGTACCCTTTCATTTGTATTAAGGTGCCAATGCAGACTTCCTAAAGTTGTAAACAACACTTCACCTCGACTGACACACTGTACAATGACATGTGAAAGTTATGCGGACAGCTGCACATATGAGTGCTTACAAAGATGACAGTGTGCTGTCCAAGTGCTGGCAAGTTAAGCAGAGGTATGTATGAACAGTAATGAACAGTTTTAATTTGAGATCCGTCTTTCTAATATCTGTCAGCTATGTAATTTATGGTGGACACAGACATGGATTTTTGCCTTCAAATACAGATGGAGCAATGTTTGTTAGAATATTTGGATATTTGTCCCATCACTAACAAAAATAATATTATTCCTTACCGCTATTTTCATGTTACACTACTAAAGTCTCTTCTCATCCATCTTATTTGCGACAGTAACTATGGCTATGCTTTCACTGAAATGTCGAAGAAAATAAACGTTTCTGAGTATATAAAATTCGGCAAATGCTGTGTACATACAGAAAAAAATGGGTTTCCATTAAAACCCATTTCTAGTTCAGTTACACAAAAAGTGTGTGTTACAGATTGCAGGTATTTCTATTTTTGTAGCAGTATACTGACCAGATCTCTTCTCGGGGTATTCTCAGCTGCAACAGCCAGGGATCCAGAGATGATATACTGTAAGAGATACATATAAGATTTCCATTGTAAACCATGATTATAAATAACAACTGAAACCTTTAAAAAGATGTGCAGGTTTGCAAATACTCAGTGCGAGATTAATAATGACCCAAATTAGCAGAACAAGCCAGTAGCTGACTCCAGCATTGGGAAGGGCCCACACCCAGAATATTATTTATAGATTTGAACTTCACTCCAAAATGTTTAATACCAGGTTATTTGCAATAGAGGATGGTGGTTGGTTTGGTCAACAAAGAATAATAAAATCACACAATTCAAGATGTTCTATTATACAGCCAATTAGTCATTTACTGACAGTTATTTAAAAAAAAAATCTAAGCCCTTTGTGGTCCGATGTCGGACCTGGTCCGACATTGCAATTATTCCTATCCGGTCCAATGTCGGACCCTGTCTGACATCATCAAAAAGACGCAAAAAACGGGTTTCTAGTCGTTTTTTCTACGGAAAATGTCGAAAAAAACATTCAATGGCCGAGTGGGAGTGGGAGTGACAGGAGCCGAGACAAGCTGAAAAAAAAAGGGCGTATCTCATGAATAGTCATACTTGCCCCTGGCATCAGATAACGGCGGTCATAAGGAAACAAGCTGGCTGTTACTGCATCAGCGCTCACAGAATATCACAGACATTTGCAGAGCTTTTTTGAGATGTTATACTAATAAAATAATTACTTGGATCGCATTATTGAGGCGTTTGGTGATAAAACGAGTGATCAGGCGACGATTGATCGGTATGTACAACTATTATTATTATTATTATTTATTTCTTAACATATGTGAAAGCGATAGCGAACGAAAGGGTGGGGCGGGGCTGGAGATGCCTAGTGAGTGCTTTGTTGATATGCAGGGCCTTTTAAACCAGTTTGACTGTGGAAAAAAAATACTTTTAAACAGCGCGTCTAAAATTAACTGCGCGTGTGAAAATAAATTGGACCTGACGCGCCTGACACGCACTTAATAAATGGACTGCAAAGGGCTAGGTTTAAATCTTAAATGTCTAGCACTCAATAATCAATACAGCATACAATCAGATTAATTGCAGTTGTAAAAATCTAGATCCAGTAGTCTGGAACTTCCAACAGGCAGGACACAGTCAATACAGCACTGAAAGAAACAATCAAATTAGTTAAAGCTCACGGGAGAGACCAAGTTCACAGACACACTTATACAATAATAATAGTTCTCAATGCATGTAAATGAACTACCTTAGTGAAGACACCAATAAATAACTCTACACATACTAATACATGTATTTAAGGCTTTAAGCATGGAAATGTGTATTCCATATAATTAATAGAACTGAAATACTTGAATCCATACCCTTAATTGGTAAGACTTAATAAACAACCTCTAATGCAATAAACATACATCACATTTAATCATTGAATATAAATAGGCTATAGATTATAAATAGCAGTTCTGAATCAAATATTAGAAAACATTTCAGTACCATCAGCCAATCAGCTTCCAGCTCTAGCTGGCTTCTATCAGACAGTAGATGCCCTCTGGAACGTCACGGCATCTACTCTGAATCAAACTTAAAATCCATCTGCGCAAGTGCCAGCTTTTTCAATTTGACTTGCCTTAATGAAAGCTCAGTTCATATCTATTGGACAGAAAATACTAAACAGAGACAATTGGTCCAAATATATTTTATTATTGAGCAAAACCAGTCAATCAATTCTTTGCACTTACCAAAGCAACCAATCCTGTACCTGCAGAGTCAACCAATCATAGTCTGTCTGTCAGCTTGACTGGCGCTCAGTAACATTGTGCTGTTCAGATATCTGGCACTGTTCAGATAAACTATAAGCAACTGTACAGAACTGGTCAGACATATGGCAAATTACATTTAATAGAGAAAAGTGTAAGGTACTGCACACAGGCAATAAAAATGTGTATTATAAATATATGGGAGATACTGAAATTGAAGAAGGAATCTATGAAAAAGACCTAAGAGTTTATGTTGTCTCAGAAATGTCTTCATCTAGATAATGTGGGGAAGCTATAAAAAAGGCCAACAAGATGCTCGGATATATTGTGAAAAGTATTGAATTTAAATCAAGTAATGTTAAAACTTTACAATGCATTAGCAAGACCTCATCTAGAATATTGTGTTCAGTTCTGGTCACCTCGTTACAAAAAGGATATTGCTGCTCTAGAAAGAGTGCAAAGAAGAGCAACCAGAATTATCCCGGGTTTAAAAGGCATGTCGTATGCAGACAGGATAAAGGAATTTAATCTATTCAGTCTTGAACAAAGAAGACTACACGGTGATCTGATTCAAACATTCAAAATCCTAAAAGGTATATACAATGTCGACCCAGGGGACTTTTTTGACCTGAAAAAAGAAACAAGGACCAGGGGTGACAAATGGAGATTAGATAAAGGGGCATTCAGAACAGAAAATAGGAGGCACTTTTTTACACAGAGAATTGTGAGGGTCTGAAACCAACTCCCCAGTAATGTTGTTGAAGCTGACACCCTGGGATCCTTCAAGAAGCTGCTTGATGAGATTCTAGTATCAATAAGCTACTAACAACCTGTGGCAGGGTGACTGAGCGGTGACGTCACGACAGAAGCAGGGACGGACAAAAACTGACACCAGGGCAAGTACTGCAGTTCAAGTGGCGTTTGCCGTTTTTATTAAGCAAACAAAAATAAATAAAATATTTAAACCAAAAATAAACTGTGCTCACAGAGCAAAATAAAAGAGTAAACAAAAACAAATCTCGAACACAAAAATACATAAACAAAGGTCAGGCTGGGCAGATTGCCTTCACTGTTCCTATGTTCTTTTAAATCAAGTTTCTCTCTCGCTCTCTCTGCTCTCGTTCCTTCTCTGAACTCCCACCCCGAGTTGGAGAGCTGCAGGCTTTTTATAACAGGTGACCATCTCCCAATTAGCAACAAATTAAATCACCTAATTAATTCGGGAGATGGCCACCTTCTGCACGAGTTTAATTACTTACTGTGGATGGGGCTTCCCATCCACGTTACTAAACAATAACAAAATAAACAAACGGCTACTAGAAAGAGTGCAAAGAAGAGCAACCAGAATTATCCCGGGTTTAAAAGGCATGTCGTATGCAAAGAAGACTATGCGGTGATATGAATCAAGCATTCAAAATTATAAAAGGTATAGACAATGTGGACCCAGGGAGCTTTTTTCGACCTGAAAAAAGAAACAAGGTCCAGGGGTCACAAATGGAGATTAGATAAAGGGGCATTGTGACAGGATGGCTCGCAGTGGTGAGGTGTGGTGACGTCACGGACCAGGAAGTAGCCTTTCCACACACGTTAACTCTGGAATTATTTGTTGATTTTTTTTGAATAATTATGAATGTGATATTTGTGAAACTGTTCTAGGCTGTTGTTGAAGAAGTCAAGTAGAACAGAACAAAATATTTGCTACTTCTGCATAACTGAGTAAGTCCTTGGCCTATATTTTCCACTGTGGCCAAAATGCAAGCAAACTGCCTGTGCCATAGTAAATGTGGTACGTGGGCAATTTGCCACAGTGGAAAACCAGGCCACATGATTAGACAAGTTTATCTGCATTATATTGACATTTTTGTTGTACATTTTGGTTAAAGTGGAAAAGTACCACTAACTGGGTTTCCATCTTTAAGGTTTAAAAAAATCTATATCAATGAAAAATATTTTTATGGAAACACTGTTACTTGCTAAATGTGTGTGCACAACTGTTCTTCTTCAGCTCCCCTAAAAACAGGCTGCATGAAAGACAAACAATATATTTAGCAAGGTAAGATCCTGCAGAGCACCATGCATGAGACTGTTACCTTTGGATCTTGAGAATCTTCTGAAGATGCAGGATGTGAGCTTTCATTTCTGGAATGGTAACCCAGATATTCCGTGCCTACCTCAAGTAAATTGACAGCAATCTTCTAGAAATGTACAGAGTGGCCTATTGGGTCTCCACTGGAATCTGATCCTGGATGTAAGGAGTATTTTATCTCTCTGCTTGTTTGGAGCATACTCTGGAACATTTGAATTGGACATTTCAAATTGTGATGAAAATCTGGGGTAAAATCCATGAAGAAACAAAGGTATTACTTATTTTCCTTACCCATACACCAGTCCAGAGAGGTAATCCAATTGCTCCTGCAAACGTGTACGCATCCACCAGGACAGGACCAAACAGCAGACTCACAATCCCAATTATTATTTGCACGACCTTACAAAAGAAAAGCAGATTTCAGGATAAGAATACTCAGGAATTTTAACATTTCACACATTTTGCGAATAAATAAAACATTTCATTGGTATTACATATTGTTGTATAAATCGTAGAGCTAAACAATTAATTCAAATGTTGATTTACATTGTATTAGAGCTGTAGGATGTAGGATCTATACTCTAAGGTCCACTCAGACTATGAAAAGCACTTGTTTCCAAGATTTTACAGACTCAGCTCGAATTGTGTTGGTAAGTCTGCCCTGTTTCTGTGTCCTTGCAACTTGAGAGTAAAGGACATTTCACACAGTGTCAAAACGTCAGCTTTTGGCAAATGCGCTAAAATCGTTGGACTGCAAAGAGAAGGTAAATCTGTGAAGCACAAGAGATCAAGAAGGAGGCAGCGATGAAGACTATTAGTTATATGTGGGACAGCGGTGTCGTAAAAGATGTTGTCTTTGTGGATTTTGTGAATGGTTAGAGAAAGAACCAAAAGGAAACCCTGCAATTGTGAGAACCGTGAGTGTTGCATTTGTTAGTCTGTCTTGTAACATTGATCTGTTTATGTCGTTTGAAGACTACTAACACTATCCGGAGCTGCAGCCGCAGGCCAGCAACAAACCCGGACACCAGCACTTCACTGTTTCACAACATACTGTCTTTTCACCACAAGCCCTTAAATCACGCACCGTAGGAACTGTGTCTGTGTCTTTGGGTTTTGTGTGAGTGATAAAACTGGACTTTTTGGTTGCGGGTCAAACCCGTGGGAGTTTACAAAAACCGAAGTAATCACTTCCAACATTATTATTTACAGGTATTTGCATTTAAGGTTCTGGACTTTGTAATGTATTAATAAACACCCTTGCACCTGTTAGTAATTGTCTGTGTGATTCGTACCTGCACTGCACTCACCTGTATCCACTCACCACTTTGCCACACGGCGGGACAGTGGTGTCGTAAAAGATGTTGTCTTTGTGGATTTTGGGTTTATAACATTGAAAATGCTGGGTGAATAGCATGGGCCTGTGCAGCAGCTGGATCTGGACAGTGATATGTCTCTTTTTTTACATTCTTCAGAATGAGCAGACAGGTTTGCTGAGCAACTTGGCATGGTTGGTCCAAACATTAAAAAAAAAAGAAATACCAACTATTGAGAGTCTGTCAGTCCAGACAGTGTCTGTCCGTCTGCTTGAGGAGAGTACTATACATATACATATTTACACAGTCGACTGCACATTAGTGTTCTGTAGCGCCCCCTAATAGAATACAAGTCTACTTACAGTGTAACCACATCTTTTATTAAAGATACAATGTTCCACTATCATTATTAAATATATGTAGTGCAATTAAATACAACATTTTGAATGTACCATCACACTAAAATGCAGTGTTTCTGTCATATATATGCATTTGTAGAGATAAAGATGATTTATTCAGAGGGGAGTGAGTGTCTAAAGCTAAATACCAAAAGCCACTGTTTGAAACCCTGTTTACTAGATTAAAATGGTTTTACATGATTTAAAACCTCAGTGTTGATCTCACCCAGTCTTCTTTTCTCTCTATAGCTTTATCATTTTTGATATTTTGAAAACTGCTCAGTTGGTCATTCATCACTTCTAATGGTGCTCATGATGATGTTCATTGCCGTGACGATGATGTGAGGGGTAGTGTGCTGGACTGTGATTGGTTAGAGAAATACATTTACAGATCTGTTTTGGACAATGTTGAATGAATGTCATGTAGCCAGTGTGAAAGCCTCCATGACATCCTAACGAATGAGTGTTGCACCGGACGCTGATGTTTTGACGTGACGCGCTTGGGGTGAAAGGGGCATCTGGGAATTGGATTTTTAAAAGTAGAATTGGCCGTGTTTAAAATATGAATGATTATTTTATCTGTGTGTTATTCATGATCTTTGAATTCCAATTCAAGTTTTTGTATTATAACATTGAAGTTGACATTGAAAGGCTCAAGATTCATAGCTCTTGAAGACCTGAGACACAGACTGGGACAACATTGTGTCATCAATAATCCAATCAGTTTCACATCTCCTGGTGTTGACTTACCTGCTACCAATTGGATTGCTGTGCACTGTTTGAGTTATTGAACAGCTGTTTGATCTGTATTGTTCACATATACACTATAGCATTATAGTACTGCATCTTATAGAACTTTTGAACATCTGTTATTTAGGTGAATAAAAACAAAACAAAAATAAAAACATGTCCAAAGAGACTCATGTTTTTTTTATTCAACTAGAATGAATTCACTGAGATGAGAACATTACATATTCTGTACTATATATGCAGTTTAAACATTTCAATATATTGCTTTCCTACTGTACAACCCGTGGAAGAAACACTTTACATCGCATACCATATACAGTACTACAGTATTTCTGCCAGTACTGTGCTCTCTAAGCTTAAGAAATCGCTGCACACAATGTGTATATAATTGCTGACTTACCCCCAAAGCTTTGGGCTGTCCTCGTAGAAATGTCTGCATCGGCCCTGGCAGCTGGCTTGCCACTGTTCCTGGTGCAGCCTGGCCAGCACTGCTCAGGGGGTACTTGTGAGTAACGATAACAAAACCTCCAGCTGTTGTTAGATGTGAAGCCATGGCGCTTTCCTGGTCTGGTAGCGGCACATTAAAAGAAAAGAAACACAAATTGAGTTGTAGTCATTTTTTGGTAATATTTGACGTATGACCTATGACATGTGACTTCAATTTTTAAAAGAGCAATAACGTGGGCAGTAACGTTGAGAAATGGGACACAGCAAAGGTAACGTGATGCGTTTCTTATAAACTTTCCAGAGTGTTTTAAGAACATAAGAAGAACATAAGAAAGTTTACAAACGAGAGGAGGCCATTCGGCCCATCTTGCTCATTTGGTTGTTAGTAGCTTATTGATCCCAGAATCTCATCAAGCAGCTTCTTGAAGGATCCCAGGGTGTCAGCTTCATCAACATTACTGGGGAGTTTGTTCCAGACCCTTACAATTCTCTGTGTAAAAAAGTGCCTCCTATTTTCTGTTCTGAATGCCCCATTATCTAATCTCCATTTGTGACCCCTAGTACTTGTTTCTTTTTTTAGGTTGTTAAAGTCCCTTGGGTCGACATTGTCAATACCTTTTAGAATTTTGAATGCTTGACTCAGATCACCACGTAGTCTTCTTTGTTCAAGACTGAATAGATTCAAATCTTTTAGCCTGTCTGCATACGACATGCCTTTTAAACCCGGTATAATTCTGGTCGCTCTTCTTTGCACTCTTTCTAGAGCAGCAATATCCTTTTTGTAACGAGGTGACCAGAACTAAACAAAATATTCTAGATGAGGTCTTACTAATGCATTGTAAAGTTTTAACATTACTTCCCTTGATTTAAATTCAAGACTTCACAATATATCCAAGCATCTTTGTTGGCCTTTTTTTATAGCTTCCCCACATTGTCTAGGAGAAGACATTTCTGAGTCAACATAAACTCCTAGGTTTTTCATAGATTCCTTCTTCAATTTCAGTATCTCCCATATGATATTTATAATGCACATTTTTATTGCCTGCGTGCAGTACATTACACTGTTCTCTATTAAATGTAATTTGCCATGTGTCTGCCCAGTTTTGTAACACTATAAGTAATATTTATGCAGAGATTAAACAAAGAATATAAACAAGAAATATACACAATCCTGCTACTTATATCAAAAGATAAGATGAAGTCATCAAGGCTTTTCTCTTGTGGTTTTGTTGGCTATGCCTCGTAGCTTGTTACAGGTGTTTGCCACTAAACTCAAGGTGAGATTTTGGCTCCTGGTTTACCCGGGCAGTTGGCTCCAGGAGGTGCGGTACAGCGCAGATCAAAGAACAGTGACTAAATAATAAACACTCTCTAAAGTTTGCACTATTTTACCTACAAAGTTTTGGACAGTTAGTCCCACTTATGTACATTATTATTATTATTATTATTATTATTATTATTATTATTATTATTATTATTATTATTATTATTATTTATTTCTAAGCAGACGCCCTTATCCAGGGCGACTTACAATCGTAAGCAAATACATTTCAAGTGTTACAGTACAAGTAATAATACAATAAGAGCAAGATAAATACAATGACTTTGGTTCAAGCAAGTACAAGTGTGACAAAATACAATTCAATAATACAGCAGATAACAGTGATAGTTACATCAGGATATGATTAACTACAAAATACTACAGATTAAACACTTGGTAACCTTTAATTTTACATCAGGTGTACACAGCATGCTATTTGCTGATGATATCCGTGAGTGTTTATGTACAACAGATGTCTGCCTGGTGCAGAATGTGAGAACCTGGTCAAAATGTGATAATAATCTTTTTCTCTTTAAGGCTGGCTGCTTGCCAGAGGATCATAATCTATGTTTGGCGCGAGTATTTCCAAAGTGGTACAAAACTGATATTTGAGTGTCTCAAACAAACCCTTTTTTGATGTGTACTTGACTTGAAGTCATTTTAATTGTCAATTATATTTTATTACTTTCATGGGGGTCAAGTCCTACATGTGCATTTTATTAATATTGAAAAATACTGTATATGTGTCAAAAACGATTGTATTCTTGTAGGCCTAGTTAACAAGAGTCTTTTTTTGGCAATACAGATAAATTGCAATAATTGAAATGTGTTGAGATTCGTGGTCCGATTTCAAGTGAATTATTTGAAGGTGTGGAATAATTTGAATATACATATATAATTTCACTTTAAAAACAGTTATTTATTTTAAAAAAAAAATAATTTAAACATTTTGCATACATCCAAAAAAATGAAAACTTTGTCAAATAATTAACTTTAATCATGTATCACTAATTGAAAATACAATTCACTGTTCAATGGCAGAAAAAGAGGGGTTTCATTTACTGTATTTCCTCAGTATGCAAGTACATGCAAAATTCATCCAAATTCATACAATAAAAAATAGTTTCATTTGTGTACACTGCAGTTATACCTCCTTAGGTTATATTAGGGGACAAAACATTATTATTATTATTATTATTATTATTATTATTATTATTATTATTATTATTATATACATTTGACAAATCTTTCTGAACTTGCGATATTATTATTATTATTACACGTATTAAGTGAGTTTAAGTTAGTTTATTAATGTTATTATAGTTTTTAAGCTTGTTATTATAGTTTATTAACATACGCTTGTCTATTGCTTTTATTTTATTTATTCTGTTCATCTCATATGCTGATGCACGTGTATCATGACATAAGTAATAAATACATTTGTATTTATTAATTCATATTGTGATTGGCATATTGTGTACGGTGGTCAACTCTGAGCTAAGAGAACACTTTGCCTGCTTCCCGAGGGGTGTCCTCTTAGCCAGACTACTACTACAATAATAATAATAATAATATAATAATAATAATAATAATAATAATAATAATAATAATAATAATAATATCACAAGAAGGGATGCAGGGAAGTTTAGATCGATTCAAATGTCTGTATTAATATCTGTTCTAAAGTAATGTATTAAGATTAAAGTAATGTATTAAAATATTTTAATATTGCTAGATGTATTAAAAATATATAATAATAATAATAATAATAATAATAATAATAATAATAATAATAATAATAATAATAATTAAAGTGAACTAAGGCTCAAGCTTCAGAAAAGTAAATAATACATTAATAAATGTACCCAAATATGTGTAACAGCGTTTCACTTCAGTTCAGGTTCCTCCTACATGAACATGAACATGGCTTGTGAACTGTTTTTATCTACCTCCTAAATAAAATGTAAAACATGTAAAAGAATAAAAGTACCGATGATTTTTTATTTTTTAATTAGGAGTTGAATGAATATTGTTGAAGGTGCTAACATTTATTAGCGAAAGTAAAATGTAAAAAAAGTGTTTTAGTAATTAAAAATATCTAGTAGTCTATGTGTCTTAGTGGTTATCATGCTGTTTGTTCAGTAACTTGTTTACAGTGTGTACATAGAGTGTATTCAAAGTAATCAGTCTGCAGTCTGCATTTCTACAACTTGTCATTCAAAGCAGAGACAAGTTGTTATTCTTGTTGGGATTACTGTGTTGCCGCTGATGTTGACAGACAACATTCAGAGGGTGTGTACAGAACGGAGATTTTCTTTCATCAAGCAGAAAAAAAGTCTACTTAAAAAAGAAAATACTGTATTTAGGTATTTTTCAGGTTAAAGGAAATCGATCCAATCTTTAATATACAGATATACCTGTTATATGTCTGAAGAGACTCAGAGCTGGTGGGGCGATGTCCCTCCTGCCTCTGCGGCTCCCGATGGGCTGGTAAATGTACGTCTTACTGGATAATTTATAGATTTACTGATTTTAAAAAGTTAACCATAACACAAAACTTAAGTGGTGCTGCATCGATGATTTCACAGTGGTCAGTTAGCACCTACTGTCAAATAGAAGCCCTTATACAAATAACCAACCAGAGAAGAGAAGACTGAGAAAATAAGAACCTGGCTCTTTCGAGCAAATGCGGTGTGTGTGTGTGTGTGTGTGTGTGTGTGTGTGTGTGTGTGTGTGTGTGTGTAAACAGGCTAGTGATAAAGCAAGTGAGAATATTTTTACATTATGAACACCTATAACAACCTACTGAGAATCTGTCAGCGGGATAGATAAAGGTTGATGTTTCTACAGATCAAACAGGCATTCATTATAGTCCTTCTTTGACTGTGTACATTATTACATAATATGGCAATCATCGCGATAATATATAAATGCAGTATTTTGTATTATGAACCCCTTTTAGCGTGAGATTATAGAATTATTGATTATCATCCCAACAGTCGCTACCACTGTATGTGAAATTGTCTGTGACTAAATTGTTAACTTGTGTAAAGCATATATCTTCTATACATATATATATATATATATATATATAAGAAAATCCAGGATCATTAATTACCTGTGTGTCTTCCAGGCTGTTTATCCTGACTTGGTGTCTGCAGCCCAGGGTAAACGTGTTGCATGTCCATAGCTAGTGCTCTAATGAAGAGAGGAAGAGCTGCACATGTTCCTTCTGACTTTCACATTCACACATTGTGACCAATCAGTGCAGGCTTGAAAAGTAGATCATTGTGACCTACATTACCCTGACATGTTATTAGGACCTGCATCCCTGTATTGAGTTGATAAACATTTGCAATACATAGACTCAACAAGCTGGAGTGATGAGTGCATCATTCAAGCTCCCAACAAATCTCTTCAATTGGATTGAGATCTGGGGATTGTGGTGGCCATGAAAGATGCCTGAAGTCTCTGTCATGCTCCTGCCCCTGCTTCTGGCACGGTGCATGGGTGCATTATCATCTGCATCAGGGTACAAGTGCAGCATGGCCCTGCAGCAACACGAACCTGCTAACTTCCCTTAATTGTTTTTAATAACTTCCCTTATTTTTCTTAAAAACAAAATAACGGTCTTACTCTCTCTTGCCTTTTCATTAATAGAGAATAAAAACAAACTAAACTAACAACTACCAAGCATATATTGAACGAATCATTCTTCTGTTTCATTCGCTCCATCCTACATGCACTATATTAATTTTACACAGACATATGATTTTGTTTTGATTTGCAAAATGTTATGCTAAAACAACATTGACCACTCATGTTTTGGTATCAATTACATTTATCGTTGAGGCAGAGTATTTATCAGTGCCTAACCACACCACTTTAACAAGGAAAACTACCAGTAAACAGTGTAAGGAGAGCAGTGAAAATGTATTTTAATTCAATGAACCTATAAGAGGGAACTATGACAGATTAATAGAAGTAGTTAGTATACACATTTGCTAAGCGTATAAAAAATAAACTTTTCATAATTTGTATATTTAGGCCGTACACTGATTATGGAGTGTTTTGTAAATGCTAAGGTCTAACAAGTGCTTAATGCTTACAAAGCATTTCCACAGTTGCACACATTTTCTCAGCAGTTAGCAGGCATTTCGGTAACAGCCAGGTCACATTTACAGGAACAGTTATTAACCATTTCCTCATTTGCATTATTAGGCAACACATCCAACAGGTGATAGTGACCGCTCTACCTGGAAACCTGATTGGCTGAGACACACCATAAGTTTTATAATCCCTTTTATGGGAGCAAACTGCATACACCTTATCATAATGAAACAAAGCTAAAGTGTTTCCAGACATTTTGAACAAGTTACTGTAAGTAAACTACAAAGCCTGCAAAGCCTTAGTTTCTTTATGGCAGGCACTTGCAGTTCCTACATTATTCTTATTTAGTCTGAAAATACATGTTTCATTTATGTTTTAGTACATGCGTTTCCACAGTTGCTTAACAAGTATTTTCTTAGCAGTTAGTAGGCATTTAGGTAACATCTAGGTCACTTTTAAATAAGGCGAAGGGCAAGTATGATCTAATAATACGAATACTAGTATTATCCAGTGCCTCAGTTTAAATAAATGTACACCTCCTTCCTAACACCTCGGGTACGACTCTTTTGTACTCCACTGGAGTTATCTTTAAGAGTAAAAACCCAGAAGAAGCAACACTCCAATCTTAAGAAAATGTCTCCAGCAGTTGATATTCCCAGGCAGTCTCTCATACAAATTATTTGTTTATTTAGCAGACACCTTTATCCAAGGCAACTTACAAAGACTAGGGTGTGTGAACTATGCATCAGCTGCAGAGTCACTTACAATTATGTCTCATCTGAAAGACAGAGCACAAGGAGGTTAAGTGATTTGCTCAGGGTCACATAATAAGTCAGTGGCTGAGGTGGGATTTGAACCTGGGACCTCCTGGTTACAAGCCTGTTTCTTTAACCACTGGACCACACAGCCTCCTAAGGTCAACCTTGCTTATCTTCAGAGATCAGACGAGATCAGGCTTATTCAAGGTGATATGGCCATATTGTGAAGCCAAAAGTGAAATCTCCATGTTTAATTGGTTAGCATTGTGTGAAGTACAGACTTGAACTGTGTAGGAAATGGTGCGAAATGTTGTCTCTGAAAACCAAAATAAGCCCATCAGCAGCTGTGGAACCGGCCCATTTGAGAGGTAACGGCAGAAGTTGTGCTGTCCTATAGGGTGGTAGTGCATAGGCATCTAACTTTGTTGAAAAGTATGTTTGAGGGGATGGGGGGATGGGGGGGTGGATTGAAGGACTACAGTGCTGAGCATAGCAAAGCAGATTTTTATATTTTATTTGTTATTATGATTAAGAAGCTCTAAGAAACCTTGCAAACCTTGCTGTTGTAAAAATGGGCAGGCGTTTCAGCATAAAATATTCAATATGTACTTACTGAGCATGTGCTAATTACAAATACATGCAGGTAGCGCCAGTACCAATGGCATCTCTGCACAATGCCATACATGCAGCTTTTTAAATGCAAGGGCTAAACAAACACAAACACCGAGTTCTGTTTCTAAGTAAATATTAATAGCAGTTCAAAATACTTGCCGCGTCACAAGCATTAGTTCCCTTTCAAGTCGAAAATAACCATCAAGTATAGGATATTGCCGTCAGGCAGTAGGGATTGGCTGAGCTTTTATAGCAAAGCTGCCGATAGGCCTCTCCGCGAGCTGCCACTTAAGCCCGCCCCCCTGGGAGCTTACTATACGCAGCGCGCAGAGACTCACTTCCTCTTTTGTCTTCAGCATTAGTAGCGGTAGGTAATAGAGCTCGTAGCTGATTGTACTCGCTAAGCTTAGGCTTGAGAAGCTGGTTATTTTCCTCTTCTCTGAGTTTATTTCAGTTATACTCTTCGGAGTTATTATTATTATTGTTTAAGGATTATATAATTTGTTTACATTTATATATATTTCCTTCACGCTTTGCTTTGGCATCGCGTTGTCTCGTGGTCTCCGTCTTTCCTGTGTTAATAATTATTTTTTGATTATTAGTGTTGTGTTTTTGGGTTTTGCAAATAAAATTGTATATATTCTGTGTGTATATATATTTTGTGAAGGATGCACATTGCGTTGGCCTCGGCCGCGCGCATATCCTATACTTGATGCTGCAGCGTTCAAAAAAAAAAAAAATTCCCATTCACTACACAGAGGAAGACGACCACTAAGCGCAATCAACAGCACCAACAGGTAAGTAGTGCACAGCATCCAGGACACTGTACCAGCACTTAGCATCTCCGTTCTGCGGGTCAGCTGATACTTAGGCGTCTGTGCTAGCGTTCTACGCTCGGTACTCATGCTCCAGCGTGCTGCGCTTCGGCGCTTGGTGTCGGCGCTTTGCCGCTTGGTGCAGCGCTTCTTCGCTTTGTGCAGTGCTTCAGCGCTTGGTGCTAGCGCGTCTGCGCTTGTGGACTGGTGCTCGATGCTTCGGTGCTTGGTGCACGCACCTCGACGCTTAAACGCTGCCGACGCTCGACGCTTCGGTGCACGCACCTCGACCCTCGACGCCGGCGCATCGACGCCGGTGCACGCACCTCGACGCCGACGCCGGGCGCCGACGCTCAGCGCGTCGACGCCTCGACGTTCGGTGCACGCACATCGACGCTCGACGCTAGGCGCATGCACCTTGACGCTTCGGCGCTCGACGCTCGGTGCGTCGACGCCTCAACGCTTCGGTGCACGCACCTCGACGCTTCGGCGCCGACGCCGGTGCTTCGACGCCGGTGTACGCACCTCGATGCTTCGGCGCCGACGCCGGTGCATCAACGCCTCGTCGCTGGTGCACCTACCTCGACGTTCAACGCCGCCGTTCGACGTTCGGGGTCCGAGTGGCAACCATGTCCGGTTCCACCGTTCGCCACCTGCCAGGTAATATTGCCGGCGAGTGATCCGCATGAAGACTGTGTGGCGTGCCTGGGACCAGAGCACGCCGCGTCTGCCTTGTCAGACAGATCGTTTTGCGCATTGTGCGCTAATTTTCAACCACGCACTCTTCGCCAGAGGGCGAGGATAGCAGTGGGTAGCCACTCCCCTTCCTCAGGGTCTTCTTACACCCTGTCAGTCCCGCCGTCGTCCACAGCGACTCCGCCCATCATACTGCAGGTATCCAGGAGCCCCTCCCAGCTTACAACTGGCCAAAGATCTCCGGACCGTAGACGTGCCCGGGAGCGTTCTCATAGCCCGTCTATTCGGCCCCGGGCCTCCTCCCCTCGCAGGGAACGTTCCCGTCGATCACGGTCTCGCTCCCTGTCACCCCGCCGTAGGGGCTCTCCCGTTCTCCTCGTCGGGACAGGCGTTATAGGGACAAGTCAGGCGTGGCAGAGCTCACATCCAAAATGTCCCAGTTTATGGATGTGATGATGGGCCACCAATCGTTGCTGATGGCCCTTACCAGCATGGCACCACCAACTGGACCAGTTGCCAGTCAGCCGGCGTTTCAGCCACAGCCTCTGGCTGTCCCTGTTGTCCAACAACCCCAAGGGGTATGGGACGTAGATGCCATCTCCATGGATGCTTCTGAAGGAGAACCTCTCCTTGAGGAGGACAGTGTGGAAGCAGAACTGGCATCCCAGCACTCGGAGCAAGACACTGAGTCGGAGGCGCTGGACACCAGTGATCCCTTGTGGTCACTGGTGGAGCGAGCAACTCGCCACCTGGGAATTGAGTGGCCAGCCGTGGAATTACCTTGGCGGTCACTGTTTGAGTTGCCATCTGTACAGTCTCCACTGCCCAGGACTCTCCCAGCCTTCCCTGATTTCATTAAGGAGGTACAGTCCACCTGGGGGGCCCCGGCTTCTTCACCGGCAAATTCGCGGAAGGCCTCCGCGTTTGCCATGCAGGGAGTGAGTGAGGCTGGTCTGGCGTCCTTTCCGCCGGTCGATGCTGCCTTTGCAGCCCTGGTTAAGACTTCGACACTTTCGGGTCTAGCTAAGGACCCTACATGTCCTAACAAGCAGTGCAGGACCACTGAGATCCATTTAAAGAAGGGCTACTTAGCGGCTACAGAGGCAGTTAGGTTGTCCAACGTGGCCAGCCTCCTTTCAGTTTACAAGGCGTCGCTGGTGAAGGATCTCCCAGAGCAGCCATCGGCGTCTCTGAGGGCGGAATTGGCGCTGGTCGCGCAGCTCCTTGTCAAGGAAGGAGTATTGCTTCCCTGGTGGTCGCCAGAAGGCAGCTCTGGCTCTCGCAGGCGAGAGTTCAAGAGCCTGACAAGGCCCCCTTGTTAGATGCGCCTATTACGCAGGGGCACACGTTTGGCCCAGCGGTTGAGGAGATGCTGCAATGCTCTGTTAAGGCACGGGAGGCATCTCAGCAAATGGCTAAGATGTGGCCGCATAAGCCCTTCCAGCCAAAGCTCCAACAGGAGCACCAGTGGCGTAGAGCACCACCGCAGCACCAGCCACGGCCAGGGGGTACTAAGACCTCTCCCTCAAGCACAGCAGCGTGCGGTCAACCTCCATTTTCAAGACCGCAGCGCGGAGGGTGGCGCCCTAGAGGTGGTGGCAGGCCACGCCCTCGGGGCTCTGGCCAGGCCCCTCGCGAACGAGCCCAGCCTAAACAGCCCTGAGAACTCCAGGCAGCTGTTAACCCGCCCCTACACTGTCTCCCAGCTCCAGTTCTGGCAACAATGCACCAACGACATCTGGGTGCACAAAACTATATCCACCGGGTACACCCTTCAGTTCCAGTTAAAACCTCCCCCCATCCGGGGAGTGGTTGTAACTGCAGTAAAGGACTCGGTTCAGTCCTCAGCTCTGAATGTGGAAATACAGGCATTGCTCAGCAAGCGTGCCATTCAACAAGTAGACCCTGCTCTGATCGACCAGGGGTTCTATTCCAAATACTTCCTGGTGCCCAAAAAGGACGGCGGGCTCCGTCCTATTTTAGATCTGTGAGTACTGAACAAATACCTGCGGGTGTTATCGTTCAAGATGCTTACGCACAGGCACATCATTCAGTCAGTCCGACACGGTGACTGGTTCACCACCGTGGACCTGACAGATGCGTACTTTCACGTTCCCATCTGCCCGGGTCACAGGAAGTATCTGCGTTTCGCATTTCAGGGCAGGATATACGAGTTTTGTGTCCTTCCGTTCGGCCTATCACTAGCTCCTCGAACCTTTTCCAAATGTATGGATGCTATTCTAGCTCCCTTGCGGGCTCAAGGTGTCCGACTGCTGAATTATCTGGACGACTGGCTCGTCTGCGCTCAGTCGAAGGAGCAGGCGGCACAGCACACAGTGATGGTTACAGACTATCTTCAGCGGCTAGGTCTGAAGATCAATTCAAAAAAGAGCCGCCTCGTGCCGAGCCAACAGACCGAATTCTTGGGTCTGCATCTGGACTCAGTGTCCATGGAAGCGACCCTGTCGACACAAAGAGTTGCCTCAATAGAGCGGTGTCTCTCCCTATTCAGGTTGAGAGAGACAGTCAGCATGGAGCTGTGTCAGCGTATGCTGGGGTTGATGGCTGCCACCTCGCAAGCCCTTCCTTTGGGCTTACTACACCAGAGACCTCTGCAGGCCTGGTTCAATGCCTTCGCGTTGCATCCGCGGAGAGACAAACACCGCAGGCTAAGGGTATCCCGAGCCTGCTGGGAAGCACTACGCTGGTGGAAAGTTCCGTCAAACCTCCGCCAAGGCGTACGCTTGGGTCCCATTTTCAGAAGGCAGGTCATCACGACCGACGCTTCCAACCAGGGTTGGGGAGCAGTCTGGAACGGGACAGGGACCCGTGGAGTGTGGTCATTACCCTGGAGGTCAGCCCACATCAATGCTCTGGAGCTCAGAGCGGTGGACATCGCCCTGCGGCACTTCTTGCCAGTGCTTCTAGGCAAGCATGTGTTAGTGCAGTCAGACAACACCACAGTTGTGGCGTACATCAACCGCCACGGCGGCTTGCGGTCCCCCGGTCTTCACCGGATGGTAGCACGGATGTTGCTATGGACACAACCGCGTTTAACCTCTCTGCGGGCAGTTCACTTACCGGGCAGAGTCAATTATGCAGCAGATCTCCTATCCAGGGGAGGCCCTCTTGCCGGCGAATGGCGTCTCCACCCTCAGGTGGTAGAGCGCATCTGGGAATGGTTCGGCACAGCGCAGGTAGATCTCTTTGCTTCGCAAGAGACCACGCATTGCCCCCTATGGTTCTTAGTGAAGGATCTCGACAGCCCCCTAGGAGTCGATGCACTGGCTCACGAATGGCCGCCAGGGCTCCTATATGCGTTTCCACCGATTCCGATGCTCCCCGCCTTCTTAGAGAAGGTCAGGGTAGAACAGCGACAGTGATTCTGATCACTCCTCCGTGGCCTCGGAGAGTATGGTTCCCGAGCCTGGTGCAGTTGTTGCACGGTTGGCGAGGGAGCTCCCTCTGCGGCGGACCTGTTGTCCCAAGCCCAAAGAGGGCTATGGCACCCGAACCCCAAGCTCATGCAGCTATGGGTTTGGCCCCTGAACAGGGCGCCTGTCAGCCTTAGGGCTCTCGGCGGTGATTTCGACCATTCAGAGTGCTAGAGCGCCCTCTACTAGGTCGCAGTATACGTACAAGTGGCAGTTGTTTCAAGGTTGGTGTCTGGCAGAGGGCCATGACCCAATATCCTGCCCTATGGCAGTAATATTACAGTTTCTGCAAAAACTGTTGGATGAAGGGAAATCTCCCTCTACACTTAAGGTGTATTTAGCCGCCATATCGGCTTGCCATGTACGTATTGACTGGTTATCACCAGGTTGCCATTTTCTGGCATCGCAGTTCCTGAAGGGTGCAAGACGTTTGCGGCCTCCAAGGACGACCAGTTTACCGTCATGGAGCCTTGACGTGGTTCTAGAAGCCCTTACCAAGGCACCGTTCGAGCCTCTCCACAGCGTGGACATGAAGCTCGTGTCTATGAAAACTGCGTTTTTGCTATCAGTGGTATCAGCAAAACGCGTGGGCAAGTTACACGCACTTTCAGTGCATTCATCATGTACTCGTTTCGCAGGAGACGGTTCTAAGGTCTCCATGCGTCCAAATCCGGCCTTTTTACCCTATGTCATATCCCCGTTTCATATGAACCAACCAGTCGAGTTGATGGCGTTCCATCCTCCTCCTTCTTCTTCCCCAGAGGAAGAACGGTTACACATGCTCTGCCCCGTGCGGGCATTGAGGTGTTATATTGACCGTACAACGCCTGTGAGGCAAACAGAACAGTTGTTCATATGCCATGGTTCTAGGACTTTGGGTCAGCCATTGTCTAAACAACGCCTTTCCCATTGGATAGTGGATGCTATTAAATTAGCATATGAATCTGCAGGCCTTCCGCCACCAGGGCAGTTGAAGGCACATTCCACTAGGGGTATGGCGACATCCTGGGCCCTCTTTAGAGGGGTGTCGGTGTCTGACATTTGCGCTGCAGCCAGTTGGGCTACACCGCATACTTTCATGAGGTTTTACCGGTTGAACGTACTGGATTCCTCTGCTCCACTATTTGGAGCATCTGTGCTACACTCTATGATGCCTCAGGATGCGGACGTATAGAGTGGTTGACAACATGGTGTTGACTATTCCACCTTAGGACAGGTGTCATTGCGAGCATAGACGCTGAGGCGCAGCTCCGCATATGCGTAGATGTGTTGCCCTACGCAGTTGCGTTATGATGTAAGTCTGTCCTACTGCGAGAATCCTCCCTCGCGACTGCTTGGGTACACTGTTCCCATACTTGATGGTTATTTTCGACTTGAAAGGGAACGATAGGTTGCGAATGCAACTCCGGTTCCCTGAAAGAGAAAATAACCATCAAGCCGCGAGGTCGCTCCGGAAGCCTTCACGGCCTGAAGAGCAAAAGAGGAAGTGAGTCTCTGTGCGCTGCGTATAGTAAGCTCCCAGGGGGGGCGGGATTACGTGGCAGCTCGCACAGAGGCCTATCGGCAGCTTTGCTATAAAAGCTCAGCCAATCGCTACTGCCTGACGGCAATATCCCCATACTTGATGGTTATTTTCTCTTTCAGGGAACCGGGGTTGCATCCGCAACCTATCGTTTTCTATTTTAAAAAAAATCATTTTGAAACAAATGCAAAGATATTTTTTAGCTGAATAAAATAATCTTAACTTTATACATTTGAAGAGCAGAGCAGTTAAGAGTTGTTTCTTGTTTTACACAACAAAAAATGTTATATTCCTTTGAGAAATTGGGTCTTGGCCTTTGGGCTTGCTTCTAAATTGTATCCATTGAGTTAGAGGGCAAAGTTTTCCAATAATACAATAATTTTAGTTAAAACAATAATGTAACTGTGGTTACTGCAACCAAGTCATTTCTTGCTAGTTTTAAAATATTTATATATTTTTTACTTTAACTATTGAGGCTAGTTTTGCACTTGCTTCAGATCGGGTACATTATTTTATATCTTTAACATGTGCTGACAGTGCTCAGAACGACGGGGAGGTACTGTGTAAGCAAAAGGGTTTTAATTACCTTACGATTTCATGTGACACTGGCTGCAAAAGAAGGATGTTTCTATACACAAATAAGCTTTATTTAAACAAATAAAATGTCTTAAACGATACAAGAAAATTCCTAAACTGGTTTAATTGAAGGAGTAGTTCACAAAAAGCTTCAACATGACAGCTGAACATTCATTTCAATAAAGAACAATGAAAAAACCCACTGTAACCTACTTTGTTATTTTGAAATACGACTGATTCAGATTATTATGACTGCTTATAAACAGTAAGAACATTTTATTTAGAGTTATTTTTTAACTTAAACCTGTTCATAGCCCTGCAGCAACACAAACCTGCTAACTTCCCTTAATTGTTTTTAATAATATCCCTTATTTTTCTTAAAAACAAAATAACGGTCTTATTCTCTCTTGCCTTTTCAATGAATAGAATGATATTAATAGAGAATAAAACAAACTAAACTAACAACTACCAAGCATATATTGAACGAATCATTCTTCTGTTTCATTCGCTCCATCCTACATGCACTATATTAATTTTACACAGACATATGATTTCGTTTTGGTTTGCAAAATGTTATGCTAAACCAACATTGACCACTCATGTTTGGGTATCAATTACATTTATTGTTGAGGCAGAGTACTTATCAGTGCCTAACCACACCACTTTAACAAGGAAAACTACCAGTAAACAGTGTAAGGAGAGCAGTGAAAATGTATTTTAATTCAATGAACCTATAAGAGGGAACTATGACAGATTAATAGAAGTAGTTAGTATACACATTTGCTAAGCGTATAAAAAATAAACTTTTCATCATTTGTATATTTAGGCCGTACACTGAGTATGGAGTGTTTTGTAAATGCCAAGGTCTAACAAGTGCTTAATGCTTACAAAGCATTTCCAGTCGCACACATTTTCTCAGCAGTTAGCAGGCATTTCGGTAACAGCCAGGTCACATTTACAGGAACAGTTATTAACCAACACGTCTAACAGGTGATAATGAACGCTCTGCCTGGAAACCTGATTGCCTGAGACACACCATAAGTTTTATAATCCCTTTTATGGGAGCAAACTGCATAAACCTTATCATATGAAACTAATCTACAGTGTTTCCAGACATTTTGAACAAGTTACTGTAAGTAAACCACACACAGACTGCAAAGCCTTGGTTTCTTTATGGCAGGCACTTGCAGTTCCTACATTATTCTTATTTAGTCTGAAAATACATGTTTCATTTATGTTTTAGTACATGCGTTTCCACAGTTGCTTAACAAGTATTTTCTTAGCAGTTAGCAGGCTTTTAGGTAACATCTAGGTCACTTTTAAATAAGGCGAAGGGCAAGTATGATCTAATAATACTAATACTAGTATTATCCAGTGCCTCAGTTTAAATAAATGTACACCTGCTTCCTAACACCTCGGGTAGGACTCTTTTGTACTCCAGAACCCAGTAGAAGCAACACTCCAATCTTAAGAAAATGTCTCCAGCACTTGATATTCCCAGGCAGTCTCCCATACAAATACTAAACAGTGTCAACCTTGTTTATCTTCAGAGATCAGACGAGATCAGGCTTATTCAAGGTGATATGGCCGTATTGTGAAGCCAGAAGTGAAATGTCCATGTTTAATTGGTTAGCATTGTGTGAAGTACAGGCTTGAACTGTGTAGGAAATGTTGTGAAATGTTGTCTCTGAAAACCAAAATAAGCCCATCAGCAGCTGTGGAACCGGCCCATTTGAGAGGTAACGGCAGAAGTTGTGCTGTCCTATAGGGTGGTGGTGCATAGGTATCTAACTTTGTTGAAAAGTATGTTTGGGGGGGGTTGGAATTGAAGGACTACAGTGCTGAGCGTAGCAAAGCAGTTTTTAAATTTTATTTGTTATTATGATTAAGAAGCTCTAAGAAACCTTGCAAACCTTGCTGTTGTAAAGTTACAGTTTTACGCATTTCAAGCTGACAAAAATGGGCAGGCGTTTCAGCATAAAATGTTCAATATGTACTTACTGAGCATGTGCTAATTACAAATACATGCAGGTAGCGCCAGTACCAATGGCATCTCTGCACAATGCCATACATGCAGCTTTTTAAATGCAAGGGCTAAACAAACACAAACACCGAGTTCTGTTTCTAAGTAAATATTAATAGCAGTTCAAAATACCTGCCACGTAACAAGCATTAGTTCCCTTTCAAGTCGAAAATAACCATCAAGTATAGGATATTGCCGTCAGGCAGTAGGGATTGGCTGAGCTTTTATAGCAAAGCTGCCGATAGGCCTCTCCGCGAGCTGCCACTTAAGCCCGCCCCCCTGGGAGCTTACTATATGCAGCGCGCAGAGACTCACTTCCTCTTTTGTCTTCAGCATTAGTAGCGGTAGGTAATAGAGCTCGTAGCTGATTGTACTTGCTAAGCTTAGGCTTGAGAAGCTGGTTATTTTCCTCTTCTCTGAGTTTATTTCAGTTATACTCTTCGGAGTTATTATTATTATTGTTTAAGGATTATATAATTTGTTTACATTTATATATATTTCCATCACGCTTTGCTTTGGCATTGCGTTGTCTCGTGGTCTCCGTCTTTCCTGTGTTAATAATTATTTTTTGATTATTAGTGTTGTGTTTTTGGGTTTTGTAAATAAAATTGTATATATTCTGCGTGTATATATATTTTGTGAAGGACGCACATTGCGTTGGCCTCGGCCGCGCGCATATCCTATACTTGATGCTGCAGCGTTCAAAAAAAAAAAAATTCCCATTCACTACACAGAGGAAGACGACCACTAAGCGCAATCAACAGCACCAACAGGTAAGTAGTGCACAGCATCCAGGACACTGTACCAGCACTTAGCATCTCCGTTCTGCGGGTCAGCTGATACTTAGGCGTCTGTGCTAGCGTTCTACGCTCGGTACTCACGCTCCAGCGTGCTGCGCTTCGGCGCTTGGTGTCGGCGCTTTGCCGCTTGGTGCAGCGCTTCTTCGCTTTGTGCAGTGCTTCAGCGCTTGGTGCTAGCGCGTCTGCGCTTGTGGACTGGTGCTCGATGCTTCGGTGCTCGGTGCACGCACCTCGACGCTAAACGCGTCGACGCCTCGACGCTCGGTGCACGCACCTCGACCCTCGACGCTTCGGCGCATCGACGCTCGGTGCACGCACCTCGACGCTCGACGCTTCGGCGCTCGACGCTCAGCGCGTCGACGCCTCGACGTTCGGTGGACGCACATCGGCTCGACGCCTCGGCGCTCGACGCTTCGGCGCATGCACCTTGACGCTCGGCGCTCGACGCTTCGGTGCGTCGACGCCTCAACGCTTCGGTGTACGCACCTCGACGCTTCGGCGCTCGACGCTCGGTGCATCAACGCCTTGACGCTTGGCGCACGCACTCGGCGCTCGACGCTCGGTGCATCGACGCCTCGTCGCTTGGTGCACCTACCTCGAAGTTCAACGCTTCGCCGTTCGACGTTCGGGGTCCGAGTGGCAACCATGTCCGGGTTCCACCGTTGCGTCACCTGCCAGGTAATATTGCCGGCGAGTGATCCGCATGAAGACTGTGTGGCGTGCCTGGGACCAGAGCACGCCGCGTCTGCCTTGTCAGACAGATCGTTTTGCGCATTGTGCGCTAATTTTCAACCACGCACTCTTCGCCAGAGGGCGAGGAAAGTGGTGGGTAGCCACTCCCCTTCCTCAGGGTCTTCTTACACCCTGTCAGTCCCGCCGTCGTCCACAGGGACTCCGCCCATCATACTGCAGGTATCCAGGAGCCCCTCCCAGCTTACAACTGGCCAAAGATCTCCGGACCGTAGACGTGCCCGGGAGCGTTCTCATAGCCCGTCTATTCGGCCCCGGGCCTCCTCCCTCGCAGGGAACGTTCCCGTCGATCGCGGTCTCGCTCCCTGTCACCCCGCCGTAGGGGCTCTCCGTTCTCCTCGTCGGGACAGGCGTTATAGGGACAAGTCAGGCGTGGCAGAGCTCACATCCAAAATGTCCCAGTTTATGGATGTGATGATGGGCCACCAATCGTTGCTGATGGCCCTTACCAGCATGGCACCACCAACTGGACCAGTTGCCAGTCAGCCGGCGTTTCAGCCACAGCCTCTGGCTGTCCCTGTTGTCCAACAACCCCAAGGGGTATGGGACGTAGATGCCATCTCCAGGGATGCTTCTGAAGGAGAACCTCTCCTTGAGGAGGACAGTGTGGAAGCTGAACTGGCATCCCAGCACTCGGAGCAAGACACTGAGTCGGAGGCGCTGGACACCAGTGATCCCTTGTGGTCACTGGTGGAGCGAGCAACTCGCCACCTGGGAATTGAGTGGCCAGCCGTGGAATTACCTCGGCGGTCACTGTTTGAGTCGCCATCTGTACGGTCTCCACTGCCCAGGACTCTCCCAGCCTTCCCTGATTTCATTAAGGAGGTACAGTCCACCTGGGGGGCCCCGGCTTCTTCACCGGCAACTTCGCGGAAGGCCTCCGCGTTTGCCATGCAGGGAGCGAGTGAGGCTGGTCTGGCGTCCTTTCCGCCGGTCGATGCTGCCTTTGCAGCCCTGGTTAAGACTTCGACACTTTCGGGTCTAGCTAAGGACCCTGCATGTCCTAACAAGCAGTGCAGGACCACTGAGATCCATTTAAAGAAGGGCTACTTAGCGGCTACAGAGGCAGTTAGGTTGTCCAACGTGGCCAGCCTCCTTTCAGTTTACAAGGCGTCGCTGGTGAAGGATCTCCCAGAGCAGCCATCGGCGTCTCTGAGGGCGGAATTGGCGCTGGTCGCGCAGCTCCTTGTCAAGGAAGGAGTATTGCTTCCCTGGTGGTCGCCAGAAGGCAGCTCTGGCTCTCGCAGGCGAGAGTTCAAGAGCCTGACAAGGCCCCCTTGTTAGATGCGCCTATTACGCAGGGGCACACGTTTGGCCCAGCGGTTGAGGAGATGCTGCAATGCTCTGTTAAGGCACGGGAGGCATCTCAGCAAATGGCTAAGATGTGGCCGCATAAGCCCTTCCAGCCAAAGCTCCAACAGGAGCACAAGTGGCGTAGAACACCACCGCAGCACCAGCCATGGCCAGGGGGTACTAAGACCACTCCCTCAAGCACAGCAGCGTGCGGTCAACCTCCATTTTCAAGACCGCAGCGCGGAGGGTGGCGCCCTAGAGGTGATGGCAGGCCACGCCCTCGGGGCTCTGGCCAGGCCCCTCGCGAACGAGCCCAGCCTAAACAGCCCTGAGAACTCCAGGCAGCTGTTAACCTGCCCCTACACTGTCTCCCAGCTCCAGTTCTGTCAACAATGCACCAACGACATCTGGGTGCACAAAACTATATCCACCGGGTACACCCTTCAGTTCCAGTAAAAACCTCCCCCAATCCGGTGAGTGGTTGTAACTGCAGTGAAGGACTCGGTTCAGTCCTCAGCTCTGAATGTGGAAATACAGGCATTGCTCAGCAAGCGTGCCATTCAACAAGTAGACCCTGCTCTGATCGACCAGGGGTTCTATTCCAAATACTTCCTGGTGCCCAAAAAGGACGGCGGGCTCCGTCCTATTTTAGATCTGCGAGTACTGAACAAATACCTGCGGGTGTTATCGTTCAAGATGCTTACGCACAGGCACATCATTCAGTCAGTCCGACACAGTGACTGGTTCACCACCGTGGACCTGACAGATGCGTACTTTCACGTTCCCATCTGCCCGGGTCACAGGAAGTATCTGCGTTTCGCATTTCAGGGCAGGATATACGAGTTTTGTGTCCTTCCGTTCGGCCTATCACTAGCTCCTCGAACCTTTTCCAAATGTATGGATGCTATTCTAGCTCCCTTGCGGGCTCAAGGTGTCCGACTGCTGAATTATCTGGACGACTGGCTCGTCTGCGCGCAGTCGAAGGAGCAGGTGGCACAGCACACAGTGATGGTTACAGACCATCTTCAGCGGCTAGGTCTGAAGATCAATTCAAAAAAGAGCCGCCTCGTGCCGAGCCAACAGACCAAATTCTTGGGTCTACATCTGGACTCAGTGTCCATGGAAGCGACCCTGTCGACACAAAGAGTTGCCTCAATAGAGCGGTGTCTCTCCCTATTCAGGTTGAGAGAGACAGTCAGCATGGAGCTGTGTCAGCGTATGCTGGGGTTGATGGCTGCCGCCTCGCAAGCCCTTCCTTTGGGCTTACTACACCAGAGACCTCTGCAGGCCTGGTTGAATGCCTTCGCGTTGCATCCGCGGAGAGACAAACACCGCAGGCTAAGGGTATCCCGAGCCTGCTGGGAAGCGCTACGCTGGTGGAAAGTTCCGTCAAACCTCCGCCAAGGCGTACGCTTGGGTCCCATTTTCAGAAGGCAGGTCATCACGACCGACGCTTCCAACCACGGTTGGGGAGCAGTCTGGAACGGGACAGGGACCCGTGGAGTGTGGTCATTACCCTGGAGGTCAGCCCACATCAATGCTCTGGAGCTCAGAGTGGTGGACATCGCCCTGCGGCACTTTTTGCCAGTGCTTCTAGGCAAGCATGTGTTAGTGCAGTCAGACAACACCACAGTTGTGGCGTACATCAACCGCCAGGGCGGCTTGCGGTCCCCCGGTCTTCACCGGATGGTAGCACGGATGTTGCTATGGACACAACCGCGTTTAACATCTCTGCGGGCAGTTCACTTACCGGGCAGAGTCAATTATGCAGCAGATCTCCTATCCAGGGGAGGCCCTCTTGCCGGCGAATGGCGTCTCCACTCTCAGGTGGTAGAGCGCATCTGGGAATGGTTCGGCACAGCGCAGGTAGATCTCTTTGCTTCGCAAGAGACCACGCATTGCCCCCTATGGTTCTTAGTGAAGGATCTCGACAGCCCCTAGGAGTCGATGCACTGGCTCACGAATGGCCGCCAGGGCTCCTATATGCGTTTCCACCGATTCCGATGCTCCCGCCTTCTTAGAGAAGGTCAGGGTAGAACAGCGACAGTGATTCTGATCACTCCTCCGTGGCCTCGGAGAATATGGTTCCCGAGCCTGGTGCAGTTGTTGCACGGTTGGCGAGGGAGCTCCCTCTGCGGCGGACCTGTTGTCCCAAGCCCAAAGAGGGCTATGGCACCCGAACCCCAAGCTCATGCAGCTATGGGTTTGGCCCCTGAACAGGGCGCCTGTCAGCCTTAGGGCTCTCGCGGCGGTGATTTCGACCATTCAGAGTGCTAGAGCGCCTCTACTAGGTCGCAGTATACGTACAAGTGGCAGTTGTTTCAAGGTTGGTGTCTGGCAGAGGGCCATGACCCAATATCCTGCCCTATGGCAGTAATATTACAGTTTCTGCAAAACTGTTGGATGAAGGAAATCTCCCTCTACACTTAAGATGTATTTAGCCGCCATATCGGCTTGCCAGTATGCGTATTGACGGGTTATCACCAGGTTGCCATTTTCTGGCATCGCAGTTCCTGAAGGGTGCAAGACGTTTGCGGCCTCCAAGGACGACCAGTTTACCGTCATGGAGCCTTGGCGTGGTTCTAGAAGCCCTTACCAAGGCACCGTTCGAGCCTCTCCACAGCGTGGACATGAAGCTTCGTGTCTATGAAAACTGCGTTTTTGCTATCAGTGGTATCAGCAAAGCGCGTGGGCAAGTTACACGCACTTTCAGTGCATTCATCATGTACTCGTTTAGCGGGAGACGGTTCTAAGGTCTCCATGCGTCCAAATCCGACCTTTTACCCTATGTCATATCCCGTTTCATATGAACCAACCAGTCGAGTTGATGGCGTTCCATCCTCCTCCTTCTTCTTCCCCAGAGGAAGAACGGTTACACATGCTCTGCCCGTGCGGGCATTGAGGTGTTATATTGACCGTACAACGCCTGTGAGGCAAACAGAACAGTTGTTCATATGCCATGGTTCTAGGACTTTGGGTCAGCCGTTGTCTAAACAACGCCTTTCCCATTGGATAGTGGATGCTATTAAATTAGCATATGAATCTGCAGGCCTTCCGCCACCAGGGCAGTTGAAGGCACATTCCACTAGGGGTATGGCGACATCCTGGGCCCTCTTTAGAGGGGTGTCGGTGTCTGACATTTGCGCTGCAGCCAGTTGGGCTACACCGCATACTTTCATGAGGTTTTACCGGTTGAGCGTACTGGATTCCTCTGCTCCACTATTTGGAGCATCTGTGCTACACTCTATGATGCCTCAGGATGCGGACGTATAGAGTGGTTGACAACATGGTGTTGACTATTCCACCTTAGGACAGGTGTCATTGCGAGCATAGACGCTGAGGCGCAGCTCCGCATATGCGTAGATGTGTTGCCTACGCAGTTGCGTTATGATGTAAGTCTGTCCTACTGCCGAGAATCCTCCCTCGCGACTGCTTGGGTACACTGTTCCCATACTTGATGGTTATTTTCGACTTGAAAGGGAACGATAGGTTGCGAATGCAACTCCGGTTCCCTGAAAGAGAAAATAACCATCAAGCCGCGAGGTCGCTCCGGAAGCCTTCACGGCCTGAAGAGCAAAAGAGGAAGTGAGTCTCTGTGGCTGCGTATAGTAAGCTCCCAGGGGGGGCGGGATTACGTGGCAGCTCGCACAGAGGCCTATCGGCAGCTTTGCTATAAAAGCTCAGCCAATCGCTACTGCCTGACGGCAATATCCCATACTTGATGGTTATTTTCTCTTTCAGGGAACCGGGGTTGCATCCGCAACCTATCGTTTTCTATTTTAAAAAAATCATTTTGAAACACATGCAAAGATATTTTTTAGCTGAATAAAATAATCTTAACTTTATACATTTGAAGAGCAGAGCAGTTAAGAGTTGTTTCTTGTTTTACACAACAAAAAATGTTATATTCCTTTGAGAAATTGGGTCTTGGCCTTTGGGCTTGCTTCTAAATTGTATCCATTGAGTTAGAGGGCAAAGTTTTCCAATAATACAATAATTTTAGTTAAAACAATAATGTAACTGTGGTTACTGCAACCAAGTCATTTCTTGCTAGTTTTAAAATATTTATATATTTTTACTTTAACTATTGAGGCTAGTTTTGCACTTGCTTCAGATCGGGTACATTATTTTATATCTTTAACATGTGCTGACAGTGCTCAGAACGACGGGGAGGTACTGTGTAAGCAAAAGGGTTTTAATTACCTTACGATTTCATGAGACACTGGCTGCAAAAGAAGGATGTTTCTATACACAAATAAGCTTTATTTAAACAAATAAAATGTCTTAAACGATACAAGAAAATTCCTAAACTGGTTTAATTGAAGGAGTAGTACACAAAAAGCTTCAACATGACAGCTGAACATTCATTTCAATAAAGAACAATGAAAAAACCCACTGTAACCTACTTTGTTATTTTGAAATACCACTGATTCAGATTATTATGACTGCTTATAAACAGTAAGAACATTTTATTTAGAGTTATTTTTTAACTTAAACCTGTTCATAGCCCTGCAGCAACACAAACCTGCTAACTTCCCTTAATTGTTTTTAATAATATCCCTTATTTTTCTTAAAAACAAAATAACGGTCTTATTCTCTCTTGCCTTTTTCAATGAATAGAATGATATTAATAGAGAATAAAAACAAACTAAACTAACAACTACCAAGCATATATTGAACGAATCATTCTTCTGTTTCATTCGCTCCATCCTACATGCACTATATTAATTTTACACAGACATATGATTTCGTTTTGGTTTGCAAAATGTTATGCTAAACCAACATTGACCACTCATGTTTGGGTATCAATTACATTTATTGTTGAGGCAGAGTACTTATCAGTGCCTAACCACACCACTTTAACAAGGAAAACTACCAGTAAACAGTGTAAGGAGAGCAGTGAAAATGTATTTTAATTCAATGAACCTATAAGAGGGAACTATGACAGATTAATAGAAGTAGTTAGTATACACATTTGCTAAGCGTATAAAAAATAAACTTTTCATCATTTGTATATTTAGGCCGTACACTGAGTATGGAGTGTTTTGTAAATGCCAAGGTCTAACAAGTGCTTAATGCTTACAAAGCATTTCCACAGTCGCACACATTTTCTCAGCAGTTAGCAGGCATTTCGGTAACAGCCAGGTCACATTTACAGGAACAGTTATTAACCAACACGTCTAACAGGTGATAATGAACGCTCTGCCTGGAAACCTGATTGCCTGAGACACACCATAAGTTTTATAATCCCTTTTATGGGAGCAAACTGCATAAACCTTATCATATGAAACTAATCTACAGTGTTTCCAGACATTTTGAACAAGTTACTGTAAGTAAACCACACACAGACTGCAAAGCCTTGGTTTCTTTATGGCAGGCACTTGCAGTTCCTACATTATTCTTATTTAGTCTGAAAATACATGTTTCATTTATGTTTTAGTACATGCGTTTCCACAGTTGCTTAACAAGTATTTTCTTAGCAGTTAGCAGGCTTTTAGGTAACATCTAGGTCACTTTTAAATAAGGCGAAGGGCAAGTATGATCTAATAATACTAATACTAGTATTATCCAGTGCCTCAGTTTAAATAAATGTACACCTGCTTCCTAACACCTCGGGTAGGACTCTTTTGTACTCCAGAACCCAGTAGAAGCAACACTCCAATCTTAAGAAAATGTCTCCAGCACTTGATATTCCCAGGCAGTCTCCCATACAAATACTAAACAGTGTCAACCTTGTTTATCTTCAGAGATCAGACGAGATCAGGCTTATTCAAGGTGATATGGCCGTATTGTGAAGCCAGAAGTGAAATGTCCATGTTTAATTGGTTAGCATTGTGTGAAGTACAGGCTTGAACTGTGTAGGAAATGTTGTGAAATGTTGTCTCTGAAAACCAAAATAAGCCCATCAGCAGCTGTGGAACCGGCCCATTTGAGAGGTAACGGCAGAAGTTGTGCTGTCCTATAGGGTGGTGGTGCATAGGTATCTAACTTTGTTGAAAAGTATGTTTGGGAGGGTTGGAATTGAAGGACTACAGTGCTGAGCGTAGCAAAGCAGTTTTAAATTTTATTTGTTATTATGATTAAGAAGCTCTAAGAAACCTTGCAAACCTTGCTGTTGTAAAGTTACAGTTTTACGCATTTCAAGCTGACAAAAATGGGCAGGCGTTTCAGCATAAAATGTTCAATATGTACTTACTGAGCATGTGCTAATTACAAATACATGCAGGTAGCGCCAGTACCAATGGCATCTCTGCACAATGCCATACATGCAGCTTTTTTAAATGCAAGGGCTAAACAAACACAAACACCGAGTTCTGTTTCTAAGTAAATATTAATAGCAGTTCAAAATACCTGCCACGTAACAAGCATTAGTTCCCTTTCAAGTCGAAAATAACCATCAAGTATAGGATATTGCCGTCAGGCAGTAGGGATTAGCTGAGCTTTTATAGCAAAGCTGCCGATGAGCCTCTCCATGAGCTGCCACTTAAGCCCGCCCCTGGGAGCTTACTATATGCAGCGCAGAGACTCACTTCCTCTTTTGTCTTCAGCATTAGTAGCGGTAGGTAATAGAGCTCGTAGCTGATTGTACTTGCTAAGCTTAGGCTTGAGAAGCTGGTTATTTTCCTCTTCTCTGAGTTTATTTCAGTTATACTCTTCGGAGTTATTATTATTATTGTTTAAGGATTATATAATTTGTTTACATTTATATATATTTCCATCACGCTTTGCTTTGGCATTGCGTTGTCTCGTGGTCTCCGTCTTTCCTGTGTTAATAATTATTTTTGATTATTAGTGTTGTGTTTTTGGGTTTTGTAAATAAAATTGTATATATTCTGCGTGTATATATATTTTGTGAAGGGCGCACATTGCGTTGGCCTCGACGGCGCATATCCTATACTTGATGCTGCAGCGTTCAAAAAAAAAATTCCCATTCACTACACAGAGGAAGGCGACCACTAAGCGCAATCAACAGCACCAACAGGTAAGTAGTGCACAGCATCCAGGACACTGTACCAGCACTTAGCATCTCCGTTCTGCGGGTCAGCTGATACTTAGGCGTCTGTGCTAGCGTTCTACGCTCGGTACTCACGCTCCAGCGTGCTGCGCTTCGGCGCTTGGTGTCGGCGCTTTGCCGCTTGGTGCAGCGCTTCTTCGCTTTGTGCAGTGCTTCAGCGCTTGGTGCTAGCGCGTCTGCGCTTGTGGACTGGTGCTCGATGCTTCGGTGCTCGGTGCACGCACCTCGACGCTAAACGCGTCGACGCCTCGACGCTCGGTGCACGCACCTCGACCCTCGACGCGGCGCATCGGCGCTCGGTGCACGCACCTCGGCGCTCGGCGCCGGCGCCGGCGCTCAGCGCGTCGGCGCCTCGGCGTTCGGTGGGCGCACATCGGCCTCGGCCTCGGCGCTCGGCGCTCGGCGCATGCACCTTGGCCGGCGCTCGGCGCTCGGTGCGTCGGCGCCTCAACGCTTCGGTGCACGCACCTCGGCGCCGGCTCGGCGCTTCGGTGCCGATGCTTGGTGTACGCACCTCGGCGCTCGGCTCGGCGCTTCGGTGCATCAACGCCTTGGCGCTTGGCGCCGCACTCGGCGCTCGGCGCTCGGTGCATCGACGCCTCGTCGCTTGGTGCACCTACCTCGAAGTTCAACGCCGCCGTTCGGCGTTCGGGGTCAGTGGCAACCATGTCCGGGTTCCACCGTTCGTCACCTGCCAGGTAATATTGCCGGCGAGTGATCCGCATGAAGACTGTGTGGCGTGCCTGGGACCAGAGCACGCCGCGTCTGCCTTGTCAGACAGATCGTTTTGCGCATTGTCGCTAATTTTCAACCACGCACTCTTCGCCAGAGGGCGAGGAAAGTGGTGGGTAGCCACTCCCCTTCCTCAGGGTCTTCTTACACCCTGTCAGTCCCGCCGTCGTCCACAGGGACTCCGCCCATCATACTGCAGGTATCCAGGAGCCCCTCCCAGCTTACAACTGGCCAAAGATCTCCGGACCGTAGACGTGCCGGGAGCGTTCTCATAGCCCGTCTATTCGGCCCGGGCCTCCTCCCTCGCAGGGAACGTTCCCGTCGATCACGGTCTCGCTCCCTGTCACCCCGCCGTAGGGGCTCTCCGTTCTCCTCGTCGGGACAGGCGTTATAGGGACAAGTCAGGCGTGGCAGAGCTCACATCCAAAATGTCCCAGTTTATGGATGTGATGATGGGCCACCAATCGTTGCTGATGGCCCTTACCAGCATGGCACCACCAACTGGACCAGTTGCCAGTCAGCCGGCGTTTCAGCCACAGCCTCTGGCTGTCCCTGTTGTCCAACAACCCCAAGGGGTATGGGACGTAGATGCCATCTCCAGGGATGCTTCTGAAGGAGAACCTCTCCTTGAGGAGGACAGTGTGGAAGCTGAACTGGCATCCCAGCACTCGAGCAAGACACTGAGTCGGGCGCTGGACACCAGTGATCCCTTGTGGTCACTGGTGGAGCGAGCAACTTCGCCACCTGGGAATTGAGTGGCCAGCCGTGGAATTACCTCGGCGGTCACTGTTTGAGTCGCCATCTGTACGGTCTCCACTGCCCAGGACTCTCCCAGCCTTCCCTGATTTCATTAAGGAGGTACAGTCCACCTGGGGGCCCGGCTTCTTCACCGGCAACTCGCGGAAGGCCTCCGCGTTTGCCATGCAGGGAGCGAGTGAGGCTGGTCTGGCGTCCTTTCCGCCGGTCGATGCTGCCTTTGCAGCCCTGGTTAAGACTTCGACACTTTCGGGTCTAGCTAAGGACCCTGCATGTCCTAACAAGCAGTGCAGGACCACTGAGATCCATTTAAAGAAGGGCTACTTAGCGGCTACAGAGGCAGTTAGGTTGTCCAACGTGGCCAGCCTCCTTTCAGTTTACAAGGCGTCGCTGGTGAAGGATCTCCCAGAGCAGCCATCGGCGTCTCTGAGGGCGGAATTGGCGCTGGTCGCGCAGCTCCTTGTCAAGGAAGGAGTATTGCTTCCCTGGTGGTCGCCAGAAGGCAGCTCTGGCTCTCGCAGGCGAGTTCAAGAGCCTGACAAGGCCCCTTGTTAGATGCGCCTATTGCGCGGGGGCACACGTTTGGCCCAGCGGTTGAGGAGATGCTGCAATGCTCTGTTAAGGCACGGGAGGCATCTCAGCAAATGGCTAAGATGTGGCCGCATAAGCCCTTCCAGCCAAAGCTCCAACAGGAGCACAAGTGGCGTAGAACACCACCGCAGCACCAGCCATGGCCAGGGGGTACTAAGACCACTCCCTCAAGCACAGCAGCGTGCGGTCAACCTCCATTTTCAAGACCGCAGCCGGAGGGTGGCGCCCTAGAGGTGATGGCAGGCCACGCCCTCGGGGCTCTGGCCAGGCCCCTCGCGAACGAGCCCAGCCTAAACAGCCCTGAGAACTCCAGGCAGCTGTTAACCTGCCCCTACACTGTCTCCCAGCTCCAGTTCTGTCAACAATGCACCAACGACATCTGGGTGCACAAAACTATATCCACCGGGTACACCCTTCAGTTCCAGTAAAACCTCCCCAATCCGGTGAGTGGTTGTAACTGCAGTGAAGGACTTCGGTTCAGTCCTCAGCTCTGAATGTGGAAATACAGGCATTGCTCAGCAAGCGTGCCATTCAACAAGTAGACCCTGCTCTGATCGACCAGGGGTTCTATTCCAAATACTTCCTGGTGCCCAAAAGGACGGCGGGCTCCGTCCTATTTTAGATCTGCGAGTACTGAACAAATACCTGCGGGTGTTATCGTTCAAGATGCTTACGCACAGGCACATCATTCAGTCAGTCCGACACAGTGACTGGTTCACCACCGTGGACCTGACAGATCGCGTACTTTCACGTTCCCATCTGCCGGGTCACAGGAAGTATCTGCGTTTCGCATTTCAGGGCAGGATATCACGAGTTTTGTGTCCTTCCGTTCGGCCTATCACTAGCTCCTCGAACCTTTTCCAAATGTATGGATGCTATTCTAGCTCCCTTGCGGGCTCAAGGTGTCCGACTGCTGAATTATCTGGACGACTGGCTCGTCTGCGGCGCAGTCGAAGGAGCAGGTGGCACAGCACACAGTGATGGTTACAGACCATCTTCAGCGGCTAGGTCTGAAGATCAATTCAAAAAGAGCCGCCTCGTGCCGAGCCAACAGACCAAATTCTTGGGTCTACATCTGGACTCAGTGTCCATGGAAGCGACCCTGTCGACACAAAGAGTTGCCTCAATAGGCGGTGTCTCTCCCTATTCAGGTTGAGAGAGACAGTCAGCATGGAGCTGTGTCAGCGTATGCTGGGGTTGATGGCTGCCGCCTCGCAAGCCCTTCCTTTGGGCTTACTACACCAGAGACCTCTGCAGGCCTGGTTGAATGCCTTCGCGTTGCATCCGCGGAGAGACAAACACCGCAGGCTAAGGGTATCCCGAGCCTGCTGGGAAGCGCTACGCTGGTGGAAAGTTCCGTCAAACCTCCGCCAAGGCGCACGCTTGGGTCCCATTTTCAGAAGGCAGGTCATCACGACCGGCGCTTCCAACCACGGTTGGGGAGCAGTCTGGAACGGGACAGGGACCCGTGGAGTGTGGTCATTACCCTGGAGGTCAGCCCACATCA
Organism: Acipenser oxyrinchus oxyrinchus; assembly: GCA_030684275.1. Classification (NCBI taxonomy): domain Eukaryota; kingdom Metazoa; phylum Chordata; class Actinopteri; order Acipenseriformes; family Acipenseridae; genus Acipenser; species Acipenser oxyrinchus. The sequence goes on along the minus strand of CM060288.1, from coordinate 4,102,072 downwards.
ATGCTCTGGAGCTCAGAGTGGTGGACATCGCCCTGCGGCACTTTTGCCAGTGCTTCTAGGCAAGCATGTGTTAGTGCAGTCAGACAACACCACAGTTGTGGCGTACATCAACCGCCAGGGCGGCTTGCGGTCCCCGGTCTTCACCGGATGGTAGCACGGATGTTGCTATGGACACAACCGCGTTTAACATCTCTGCGGGCAGTTCACTTACCGGGCAGAGTCAATTATGCAGCAGATCTCCTATCCAGGGGAGGCCCTCTTGCCGGCGAATGGCGTCTCCACTCTCAGGTGGTAGAGCGCATCTGGGAATGGTTCGGCACAGCGCAGGTAGATCTCTTTGCTTCGCAAGAGACCACGCATTGCCCCCTATGGTTCTTAGTGAAGGATCTCGACAGCCCCCTAGGAGTCGATGCACTGGCTCACGAATGGCCGCCAGGGCTCCTATATGCGTTTCCACCGATTCCGATGCTCCCCGCCTTCTTAGAGAAGGTCAGGGTAGAGCAAGCGACAGTGATTCTGATCACTCCTCCGTGGCCTCGGAGAATATGGTTCCCGAGCCTGGTGCAGTTGTTGCACGGTTGGCCGAGGGAGCTCCCTCTGCGAGCGGACCTGTTGTCCCAAGCCCAAAGAGGGCTATGGCACCCGAACCCCAAGCTCATGCAGCTATGGGTTTGGCCCCTGAACAGGAGCGCCTGTCAGCCTTAGGGCTCTCGACGGCGGTGATTTCGACCATTCAGAGTGCTAGAGCGCCCTCTACTAGGTCGCAGTATACGTACAAGTGGCAGTTGTTTCAAGGTTGGTGTCTGGCAGAGGGCCATGACCCAATATCCTGCCCTATGGCAGTAATATTACAGTTTCTGCAAAAACTGTTGGATGAAGGGAAATCTCCCTCTACACTTAAGATGTATTTAGCCGCCATATCGGCTTGCCATGTACGTATTGACGGGTTATCACCAGGTTGCCATTTTCTGGCATCGCAGTTCCTGAAGGGTGCAAGACGTTTGCGGCCTCCAAGGACGACCAGTTTACCGTCATGGAGCCTTGACGTGGTTCTAGAAGCCCTTACCAAGGCACCGTTCGAGCCTCTCCACAGCGTGGACATGAAGCTCGTGTCTATGAAAACTGCGTTTTTGCTATCAGTGGTATCAGCAAAGCGCGTGGGCAAGTTACACGCACTTTCAGTGCATTCATCATGTACTCGTTTAGCAGGAGACGGTTCTAAGGTCTCCATGCGTCCAAATCCGACCTTTTACCCTATGTCATATCCCGTTTCATATGAACCAACCAGTCGAGTTGATGGCGTTCCATCCTCCTCCTTCTTCTTCCCCAGAGGAAGAACGGTTACACATGCTCTGCCCGTGCGGGCATTGAGGTGTTATATTGACCGTACAACGCCTGTGAGGCAAACAGAACAGTTGTTCATATGCCATGGTTCTAGGACTTTGGGTCAGCCGTTGTCTAAACAACGCCTTTCCCATTGGATAGTGGATGCTATTAAATTAGCATATGAATCTGCAGGCCTTCCGCCACCAGGGCAGTTGAAGGCACATTCCACTAGGGGTATGGCGACATCCTGGGCCCTCTTTAGAGGGGTGTCGGTGTCTGACATTTGCGCTGCAGCCAGTTGGGCTACACCGCATACTTTCATGAGGTTTTACCGGTTGAACGTACTGGATTCCTCTGCTCCACTATTTGGAGCATCTGTGCTACACTCTATGATGCCTCAGGATGCGGACGTATAGAGTGGTTGACAACATGGTGTTGACTATTCCACCTTAGGACAGGTGTCATTGCGAGCATAGACGCTGAGGCGCAGCTCCGCATATGCGTAGATGTGTTGCCTACGCAGTTGCGTTATGATGTAAGTCTGTCCTACTGCCGAGAATCCTCCCTCGCGACTGCTTGGGTACACTGTTCCCATACTTGATGGTTATTTTCGACTTGAAAGGGAACGATAGGTTGCGAATGCAACTCCGGTTCCCTGAAAGAAAATAACCATCAACGCGAGGTCGCTCCGGAAGCCTTCACGGCCTGAAGAGCAAAAGAGGAAGTGAGTCTCTGTGGCTGCGTATAGTAAGCTCCCAGGGGGGGCGGGATTACGTGGCAGCTCGCACAGAGGCCTATCGGCAGCTTTGCTATAAAAGCTCAGCCAATCGCTACTGCCTGACGGCAATATCCCATACTTGATGGTTATTTTCTCTTTCAGGGAACCGGGGTTGCATCCGCAACCTATCGTTTTCTATTTTAAAAAAAATCATTTTGAAACACATGCAAAGATATTTTTTAGCTGAATAAAATAATCTTAACTTTATACATTTGCAGAGCAGAGCAGTTAAGAATTGTTTCTTGTTTTACACAACAATGTTATATTCCTTTGAGAAATTGGGTCTTGGCCTTTGGGCTTGCTTCTAAATTGTATCCATTGAGTTAGAGGGCAAAGTTTTCCAATAATACAATAATTTTAGTTAAAACAATAATGTAACTGTGGTTACTGCAACCAAGTCATTTCTTGCTAGTTTTAAAATATTTATATATTTTTTACTTTAACTATTGAGGCTAGTTTTGCACTTGCTTCAGATCGGGTACATTATTTTATATCTTTAACATGTGCTGACAGTGCTCAGAACGACGGGGAGGTACTGTGTAAGCAAAAGGGTTTTAATTACCTTACGATTTCATGAGACACTGGCTGCAAAAGAAGGATGTTTCTATACACAAATAAACTTTATTTAAACAAATAAAATGTCTTAAACGATACAAGAAAATTCCTAAACTGGTTTAATTGAAGGAGTAGTACACAAAAAGCTTCAACATGACAGCTGAACATTCATTTCAATAAAGAACAATGAAAAAACCCACTGTAACCTACTTTGTTATTTTGAAATACCACTGATTCAGATTATTATGACTGCTTATAAACAGTAAGAACATTTTATTTAGAGTTATTTTTTAACTTAAACCTGTTCATAGCCCTGCAGCAACACAAACCTGCTAACTTCCCTTAATTGTTTTTAATAATATCCATTATTTTTCTTAAAAACAAAATAACGGTCTTATTCTCTCTTGCCTTTTCATTGAATAGAATGATATTAATAGAGAATAAAACAAACTAAACTAACAACTACCAAGCATATATTGAACGAATCATTCTTCTGTTTCATTCGCTCCATCCTACATGCACTATATTAATTTTACACAGACATATGATTTCGTTTTGGTTTGCAAAATGTTATGCTAAACCAACATTGACCATTCATGTTTGGGTATCAATTACATTTATTGTTGAGGCAGAGTACTTATCAGTGCCTAACCACACCACTTTAACAAGGAAAACTACCAGTAAACAGTGTAAGGAGAGCAGTGAAAATGTATTTTAATTCAATGAACCTATAAGAGGGAACTACGACAGATTAATAGAAGTAGTTAGTATACACATTTGCTAAGCGTATAAAAAATAAACTTTTCATCATTTGTATATTTAGGCCGTACACTGAGTATGGAGTGTTTTGTAAATGCCAAGGTCTAACAAGTGCTTAATGCTTACAAAGCATTTCCACAGTCGCACACATTTTCTTAGCAGTTAGCAGGCATTTCGGTAACAGCCAGGTCACATTTACAGGAACAGTTATTAACCTTTTCCATCATTTGCATTACTTGGCAACACGTCTAACAGGTGATAATGACCGCTCTGCCTGGTAACCTGATTGGCTGAGACACACCATAAGTTTTATAATCCCTTTTATTGGAGCAAACTGCATAAACCTTATCATATGAAACTAATCTAAAGTGTTTCCAGACATTTTGAACAAGTTACTGTAAGTAAACCACACACAGACTGCAAAGCCTTGGTTTCTTTATGGCAGGCACTTGCAGTTCCTACATTATTCTTATTTAGTCTGAAAATACATGTTTCATTTATGTTTTAGTACATGCGTTTCCACAGTTGCTTAACAAGTATTTTCTTAGCAGTTAGCAGGCTTTTAGGTAACATCTAGGTCACTTTTAAATAAGGCGAAGGGCAAGTATGATCTAATAATACTAATACTAGTATTATCCAGTGCCTCAGTTTAAATAAATGTACACCTGCTTCCTAACACCTTGGGTAGGACTCTTTTGTACTCCAGAACCCAGTAGAAGCAACACTCCAATCTTAAGAAAATGTCTCCAGCACTTGATATTCCCAGGCAGTCTCCCATACAAATACTAAACAGGGTCAACCTTGCTTATCTTCAGAGATCAGACGAGATCAGGCTTATTCAAGGTGATATGGCCGTATTGTGAAGCCAGAAATGAAATCTCCATGTTTAATTGGTTAGCATTGTGTGAAGTACAGGCTTGAACTGTGTAGGAAATGTTGTGAAATGTTGTCCCTGAAAACCAAAATAAGCCCATCAGCAGCTGTGGAACCGGCCAATTTGAGAGGTAACGGCAGAAGTTGTGCTGTCCTATAGGGTGGTGGTGCATAGGCATCTAACTTTGTTGAAAAGTATGTTGGGGAGGGGGTTGGAATTGAAGGACTACTGTGCTGAGCGTAGCAAAGCAGTTTTTATATTTTATTTGTTATTATGATTAAGAAGCTCTAAGAAACCTTGCAAACCTTGCTGTTGTAAAGTTACAGTTTTACTCATTTCAAGCTGACAAAAATGGGCAGGCGTTTCAGCATAAAATGTTCAATATGTACTTACTGAGCATGTGCTAATTACAAATACATGCAAGTAGTGCCAGTACCAGTGGCATCTCTGCACAATACTATACATGCAGCTTTTTAAATGCAAGGGCTAAACAAACACAAACACCAAGTTATGTTTCTAAGTAAATATAAATAGCAGTTCAAAATACTTGCCATGTGCCAGCTAACAAAATAATTCCACAAATCTAGCCTGTCCTGCACTTCCATTCATTACATACAGTAGGTCACAAATGAGCAATTTTGAAACAGACACACGTCATAGTAAACATCTTTTTTTAAAGTTTAAAACATCTGGTCTTACACTCAAATTGAAATGAAACCAAAACAGTAATACAGGGGCTCCCGAGTGGTGCATCCGGTAAAGACGCTCCGCGTGGAGTGCAGGATGCGCTCTATAGCCTGGAAGTCGCTGGTTCGCGTCCTGTCTATTCCACAGCCGACCGTGGATGGGAGCTCCCTGGGAGTGGCACACAATTGGCTGAGCGTCGGGGGTTGGGTTGGCCAGGGTGTCCTCGGCTCACTGCACACGAGGGACCCCTGCAGTCTGGCTGGGCACCTGCGGGCTTGCCTGTAAACTGCCCAAGAGCTGTGTTGTCCTCCGACACTATAGCTCTGGGGTGGCTGCATGTTGAGTCTGCAGTGTCTGAGTCTGAAAAAAGTGGTTGGCTGACGGCACACGCTTTGGAGGACAGCGTGTGTTCGTCTTCACCCTCTCGAGTCAACGCAGGGGTGGTAACGGTGAGCTGAGCCTAAAAATAATTGGCCATTCCAAATTGGGAGAAAAATAATACAAAATAAAATTTAAAAAAAAAACAGTAATACAAAATAAATGCATAAAAAAGTCAAACAATTCCAATTTCAACGATCCTGGTCATTTACAGGATTTGCAATCCTGGTCAGATTTAAAATAATTATGTATGAGTGGTTTTAAAAAGTCTCATGAAGAGGCTGTTTTATGATCCAAAGGTGAGATGTTTGATATACAAAGGCACGTAAGGTAACTTGGAGCATTTCCAGAGCACACCTTATAAACTAAACACAAACAATGACAGAGCCTTCTATTCTCCAGACTGAGCCACCCTAGTTTCATAGAAAGTACAGGGTGCTGCTTGTAATCTACATTCAATATGAATCTTGCAGCACTTTTATACATGGGAACCAACTTTGGCAGAAGTGAATGGAATGCGCTCACGTATACTGAATCAGCATAGTCTATCAAAGGTAATATCGTTTGGGTTACCGAGAACAACCTTCTTGAGAAAAAACACTGCATGTGTTTGTATAGAAAACCAAGTTTAACTCTGCATTTGATACCAGATGTTCAATATGGTATTCAAAATTTAGCACTGAATCAAGCCATAACCAAGGTTTTTATATTGTCTTAAAGTTTCAAGACTAGTGCCATCATTTGATATAAGAGCAAGGTTACTTTCAACATTGTGCTATTTCGGTGCACATCCAAACAGAATGGTTTTAGTTGTAATAGTATTTAAAACCACCTTGCTATTTACTAATTCATTTTATAAGGCATCATAGTCTTTTTGAAGGTTATGTTGGATTTCACTAAAACAACATCCACTGCCATAGAAAACTGTATCATCTGCCTATAAATGAAATGTGGAGTATTTAAGACAACTGCACATGTGACTTTATATAGATGCAAAAAAGCAATGGATCAAAAATTAAACTTTGAGGAGCACCTGTAGCAGGATAGCGTCAGGGATGAGAGACTCAGAGACAAGAAGCCGCAGTTTAAGAGTACATGCACCCATTTCTTACACGCACACACAAACAAAGAAACAACAAATTAACAGGGCACAATGGTCAAAATAAAAGGTTTTAAAAAACAAGAACATGTAGGCTGGGCATTCGCCTTCGCTACAACATCATTTACACACAGTTAACTCCCTCCACCAAAGAAAGGCTTTTCTCCCCTATATACAGGTGACCATTCCCTAATTAGCACTCACTTACCTAATTGGGGAAAGGCTCACCTGTTATTGTTGGCATGGACAGAATTAACCTCATCCCTGTCAAACCTAGCCCTATTTTTCCCTTTTTGATGATGAGCAGGTCAGATTTAGTGCACTCAATAGTCACCCTTGAGTCCGATCTTGGAAGTAATTTTTAAACCAACTTACAGCAACAGAATCAAAAACAATATTCTGCAGTTTAATAATCATGATTTCATGGTCAACAGTATCAAAAGCTTTGTTAGATCAATGAAGATAGCTGCAGTATCCATTATTGCATTATGGGCAGCAGTGTGGAGTAGTGGTTAGGGCTCTGGACTCTTGACCGGAGGTTTGTGGGTTCATGGGTTCCAGGTGGAGGACACTGCTACTATACCTTTAAACAAAGTATTTTACCTAGATTGCTCCAGTAAAAACCCAACTGTATAAATGGGTAGTTGTATGTAAAAATAATGTGATATCTTGTAACAGGTGTAAGTCGCCCTGGATAAGGGCGTCTGCTAAGAAATGTATTATTATTATTATTATTATTATTATTATTATTATTATTATTATTATTATTATTATTATTCATTTATTTGACAGACGCCTTTATCCAAGACGACTTACAGGAGCAAAATCAATATTTAAATAGTGTAGTTTACAGTAAGTGCAAATACTACTAGAATACAATATTCATATAATATATCATTTAGTACACTGGCAGTAGCTGTGTTAAGCATGGGTCTAAAACCAGACTGCTGAGGTACCAAGAGTTTATTTTCAGTAACATAATTCAATCTGAGTTTGAATACATTGAATACAGTTTTGGAATTACAGGCAATAAGGAGATTGGACATTAATTAATTAAATCAGAAGCAGAGTCAAATTTAAAGGGAAGTTTATCAAGTGATGACTCATGGTTGTTCGAGTTTAAAAGATAACAAAGAGTTTTCCTGCTGACATCTTAGATTTCTTATCTTCATTATTCTTGGTCAGGTTTATCCTGGCTACAGGTAACCCTGGACAGCACAGTAGTGCTGGGACTTTCAGTTCAGCATGCAAGAATGTTAGTTTCTTTATAGGTACTGATAATGTACTGTAATAATATCTTATCATATTTATTATGAGTGATAAAAATGACAACACCCAGGGAGTGTTAAAGTCTAAGGATGTCCTAATATGGACATCCTGATTGGGTGAATGAACTTTTACCTTTACTGTATCAACATTTTTTAAACATGATTGCAGAGTACAATCCATTATTAAATGACAGGCAAATATGCAGCTCTCTGATTGGTCAATCGCACCCATTGAAAAATCTCACAACATCCTCTCGGCAGGATCCTCATCACAAAATATTAATGATGAAATATGAATCTGCTAACAGGTGAACAAAAACAAAAAGGATATCAGGAAATTGAAGAAAACAGGGACTCCATGAACCGCTCCCGTTGTAATAAAGCACGTGTTACAACTGCTTTCAATAAAACAGACGAGTCAGGAAAGAGATCTGCAACACTGACATTCAACGGGGGAAAAAGTCATGACTCTGAAGCAAACAAACAAGAACTCATGGGATGATGAATGAGGACTTTAATAATCCACTCAAACCTGCACTTTTGAAAATGCCTGAAAATCCACCTGCTTTTTAAATTCCACCCTCGGCACCTCCCACATCATCACCTACTCACTGGAGCCAATGGGTATACATTACACTGGTTCAGTCACTTCATCACCTACTCACTGGAGCCAATGGATATACATTACATTGGTTCATGATGTAGAAGCTGTGAGAGTGGATATACAAACCATTCAACATGATCTACTGCTGTTCATATTCTCACCAAACACAGTGAATAACATCCATAACAGGGCCCAAAAAAATAAGTATGTTTGTACGTAATGATGATAAATGTCATTTTATAACCCATGTCAAGCATGGTACTCCAGGGTGTAAAGATATGCTGGAATATTATAACAACACCCTGCCGTATCATCATTCTTAAACATTCTGCATACTTTGTTATTTTTCTTACTTATTTTAATCAATAAAAACCAAAAATTTACAAAATCCTTTTTTTTACCTTTTCTATCAAATAAGCATTATACATTAAAAAAATCAACTACAAATTATTCAAATCTGGAACCCATACAAATGTGGACATAAAAACATTACACAAGTGATTTCTATTACATGAGAGTAGATGTTAAAACTTCATGGTGATTTGATCTCAGCTCTCGCCAAGATAGGCACCAGCTAAGATGTAGCCTCTACAGTAAACTAATGTGATCCATCTGTGTCTCCATCCATTTGCGTTTCCTTCAATATGATGATGTAGATATCCTTCTGCCTGGTGTTGATGGCTGAAGTGTAAGGCTGGCTCCAGGGATCAGCTTATTTTGCCTCCATAGTGCATCAGCACACACAACGGCTGCGATGCTGGCTCTGGGGGTCAACCACAGTGTGGTCTCCCTGTCTGGATTGAGCTAAGTAGGGTACATCTCTGGGGTCTTCAAGTGGGCACCTTCCATCCTCGGTGTTTCATCAACTAGCCCACGACATCTAGTCGACGAAACACCGAGGATGGAAGAGGGCTTGACGCTAATTCTGGCATCCCAGCATCACCTCCCTCCATCCCCCACTCAACTCAGCCCAGCTTACTTACCCGTACATCAGCGTTTCTTTCTTTCTATTGTGCTTGAGATCCCCAACCAGAATCTTTCCGTCTGAACCACAGCCAGTTGCTGCTCCTCTCTGCTGCTTCAGATAAGTTCTTCACTGTGCGACGCAACTCTTGGCCCCTGAATCCAACATCTCTGAGAAACCGGGTTATAGAGTGTGCCACAAATCCTTGACAACCCACCTCCACTGGGTAAACCCAGACTCTCCATCCTCGCTGTTCCGCTTCAGCGGCTAGTTGAGCATACCGCAGTTTCTTCCTCAAACTCTTCATCTACAGCATCCTCCCATGGCACTGTTAACTCTACCAGGTGAACAAGGCATGCTGATCCAGACAACAAGACAATATCTGGTCGAAGGTTAGTGGTGGCAATCTCAGGTGGAAAAATAAGCCGTTGACCAACATCTGCCAGCATTTTCCAATCTCTAGCAGCTTCCAGTTGTCCTGGGTGAGGCTTGGTTTTAACACATTTTCTTGGCAGTTGCTCTCCTGGGTGGAGGAATGTTGTCTTTTGTGTGTAATGTTTTGATGGAACTGGTGGCAACTTATTGGTCATGTTACGCTCTATTATATGTAAACTTATGGAAACTATAATAAGATCCAAAATGGAAAATTACCTATACGGTAACAATATCCTGGGAGACAGTCAGCATGGTTTTAGGAAAGGGAGATCGTGTCTAACTAACCTACTTGACTTTTTTGAGGATGCAACATTGAAAATGGATAATTGTAAAGCATATGGTTTATTTAGATTTCCAGAAAGCTTTTGACAAAGTCCCGCATAAAAGATTAATTCTCAAACTGAACGCAGTAGGGATTCAAGGAAATGCATGCACATGGATTAGTGAGTGGTTAACAGGTAGAAAACAGAAAGTACTGATTAGGGGAGAAACCTTAAAATGGAGCGATGTAACCAGTGGTGTACCACAGGGATCAGTATTAGGTCCTCTGTTATTCCTAATCTATATTAATGATTTACATTCTGGTATAGTAAGCAAACTTGTTAAATTTGCAGACGACACAAAAAATAGAAGGAGTGGCAAACACTGTTGCTGCAGCAAAAGTCATTCAAAATGATCTAGACAGCATTCAGAACTGGGCAGACACATGGCAAATGAAATTTAATAGAGAAAAGTGTAAAGTATTGCATGCAGGAAATAAAAATATGCATTATAAATATCATATGGGAGATGCTGAAATTGAAGAAGGGAACTATGAAAAAGACCTAGGAGTTTATGTTGACTAAGAAATGTCTTCATCTAGACAATGTGGGGAAGCTATAAAAAAGGCCAACACGATGCTCGGATATGTTGTGAGGAGTGTTGAATTTAAATCAAGGGAAATAATGTTAAAAATTTACAATGCATTCGTAAGACCTCACCTAGAATATTGTGTTGAGTTCTGGTCACCTCGTTACAAAAAGGATATTGCTGCTCTAGAAAGAGTGCAAAGAAGAGCAATCAGAATTATTCCGGTTTTAAAAGGCATGTCGTATGCAGACAGGCTAAAAGAACTGAATCTATTCAGTCTTGAACAAAGAAGACTAGGCAGCGATCTGATTCAAGCACTTAAAATTCTAAAAGGTATTGACAATGTCGACCCAGGGTACTTTTTTGACCTGAAAAAAGAAACAAGGACCAGGGGTCACAAATGGAGATTAGATAAAGGGGCATTCAGAACAGAAAATAGGAGGCACTTTTTTACACAGAGAATTGTGAGGGTCTGGAACCAACTTCCCAGTAATGTTGTTGAAGCTGACACCCTGGGATCCTTCAAGAAGATGCTTGATGAGATTCTGGTATCAATAAGCCACTAACAACCAAACGAGCAAGATGGGCTGAATGGCCTCCTCTCGTTTGTAAACTTTCTTATGTTCTTATGTTCTTAAAGCTTCCAGCTTCTCTACTGTTGTCAAAGAAACCTCATACACAGTCAGTGGTCACAGCAGCCTCGGCACTAGACCAAACTGAAAGCACCAGAGTTTTAGTTTGCCTGGTAAAGCGCTGCTGTCTATGCTCTTCAAACCTTCCACTGCTTGTTGTCTAACTTCTCCCACACGAACTGTGTCCTTTAGATCCCCATCGTACCATCTCCCAAGACTCTTCACTGGCTTCTCAGACACTGTTGGTATTGCCTCACCATTAATGAAGAACGTTTTATCTACTACTTTACCTTTAATTATAGAGATGCTCCTTGATTTAGTGGGCTTGAATTGCATTCGTGCCCATTCAATGTTATTGGTTAATTTACCCAATAACCGATTAGTGCAGGCTACTGTTGTAGTCATGGTTGTCATGTCATCCATGTATACTCAAATTGGTGGTAGTCGCATTCCAGAAGCTAAGCGCTCTCTTCCCACTACCCATTTTGATGCCCTAATGATTACTTCCATTGCCATGGTAAAAGCCAGTGGAGAAATGGTGCATCCTGCCATTATTCCAACTTCTAGGCATTGCCATGAAGTGCTGAATTCTGAAGTTGAAAAAGTAAATTGCAAATCTCCAAAGTAGGCTTTCACTAAATTTGTTATTGTCATCGGTACACTGAAAAGATCAAATGCTGCCCAAAGAAGTTTAATGTGGCAATGAACCATATGCATTAGCCAAATCCAGGAATGTCACATGGAGCTCATTCCTCTCCTTTTTAGCTGATTGAATTTGTTGCAAGATCACATTGATGTATTCTAAGCATCCTGGGAAACCTGGAATGCCCGCTTTTTGTACTGAAGTGTCAATGAAGCAGTTCTGTAATAGGTAAGTTGACAATCTCTGAGCAATAATGCTGAAGAAAATCAATTAATGTTGTTAGTAATGGCAGATTATTAGGGAATAAGTCAAGTAAACTTCATATTAATTTGATCTAATAGTTTTTCTCCATAGATTTTAGATTTTGGAAAATGACAGAGATTTAAACAACAATTGCAGATAAATGTGTTATTACAACTGAATCTCAGTGGCGCTCTGGCATTCATTTCAAGGTGAGGTAAGACATTGTGAACGAAACTATACTGAAAAACGTTTGGCCATAGCAGTAGAATCAAACACAGTAGCATATTCTTAGTAAAGTGGTAGATCTGCTACATAGTGCTCTACATACTGTTACACCAATTATCCCATTTATGGGCAACCATATCCCTCATGTGTACAAAAAATGTCTGCAATTCACAGAACTAAAATCACCATCCTGATTGCTACAGAAAAAAAAACAGTAATGGAAGCACCGTTATTCTGATATTATATTGCATGTATGCTGTCCTTTTCCCAACGAAAGCCTTGGTTCAATGCACTGCTGGTTCATTTTTCTGTCTGTGTGCTTCCTGCAACCTGCTGTTTCTTCTATTCCATCCCTTAAATTTCATTCAAATCAGGTTGATTTTAGGGTGGTCCACATGTAAAGACATAAGACAGGTGGAAAATCCAACAGAAAAAAAGCTTTCCGAATGTCATTTAAAAAAAAATAAAACTTTAATGAATCACCCCCATTTAAGATGTGTGTGTATATATATATATATATATATATATATATATATATATATATATATATATATATATATATATATATATATATATAAAATTTTGGAAAAGCATTTCTAAAATACCTTTTCTTTGAACTGATGAATCGAGGCCAACATGACTTGTCAATTCTTAAACTTGGCATCCTTTTCCCAATGTATACATATCAAATGCAGCAGGTGGCAGTGTTGTGTTGGTTTCTGTATACCAATGGTGCTACTCTACCTTTGCACTGTAGAAATCTGCTTGCTAACAGTAATATAATGTACATGTGAGGATGTGTCTCCTATACTGTCCTAAGTCTATCTCCACTTTATTTCCAGCTGTGTCCTCTAGTCTAGTTCTGGTTTCTGCGCTTGATTGGTTAGCATTAAGTTGGTCAACTCCTAATTTTTCTTTGCTCCAGACTAAATAGATGGAGTTTTTTCAGCCTTTCTTTGTAGCTCATTCCTTGAAGCCCTGGGATTAGCCTGGTTGCTCTTTGTTGGACTCTCTCCAGGACCACAATGTCCCTGTGATACTGTGGTGACCAGAACTGGACACAGAACTCTGATAGGGTGGTCTCACTGGTGCATTATACAACCTTCTCAGAAGCAATTCATCTGCCTTTTTTTTCAAAAAATAAAAACAGAAATACCCAATGAGAAAATCAATCACTAATAAAATACAAAAATAAAAATATTTCATATGTAATCGTGTGTGATAGATTGAAAAATGCATAAAAAGTGAGTTGTTTGGACATTGTGCTCAGAAGAAACACTTTGGGTGGATTTAAAAAAGAATAAATGGAATTGCATGGGTTTTGTTTGTTTGTGTTACCTGATTAATTGATTTTTTATTCTGATTTGTTTTTCTGACCCAGACATAAGTCAAATATATAAAACCAAATTACAATATATATTTAACTTATTATATGGTTGTAACGGGACCACAGCACCCTAAATGACCCAAATGGTTTAACTTTAAATTTATAGCCAGTCTGCCAGTTCTGAACAAAATACATAGCTCAATATGTTCGTTATAATTCAAAGAAGCAGCCCTGAAACAAGGCAGCAGGATACCTAATAAAGACACAAGATGCCTGTAGTTTTATTACAAGCTTACAATTGTAGACAAAATACCCAGTTTTAAAATACCCAGATCAGAAGCTTTTGTAATAACTGGTACAGGCTCAGTAATCTGGCCTAGATTTTTTTCATGGTAAATGGCACTTAATGGTATAATAATATTTTTTTCACAATATTTCCCTGATTAAACAGAACATTTATTAAAGCAGAAAAAAATAGTCAAATTAAAAATCGATCATGTTTCTCTAGTTATTATACAAACAATGTTTCTAAATATTTAAATACCTAACAACAGTTTATGTACATCTTTTAAAGACATTCTATTTTCAAACAAATGATCAAACAAAATAAAAACATAAATAAAACGTAAAAACAACAACAGACTGGTGAAATGTTCCCTTCTTGTACTGGACAGAGCGATCTTTGGCAGAATTATTTCCAATCTTTGATGCAGCTGGTGTTGTTTTTGTTGAAGACATTTTAAAGAAATTGTTCTGTGCAATATGTTCAATCATTTCAAGTAAGCAAACTAAACCAGCTGCTATAGGTTCATAACCTAAACGTTGTATTTATTTTTAATTACTAAAAAAGATGTACATTTGCGCTATTCTTTCAGAAATAGTCATTTTCACAGGGAACTATATATTACATGGCAATGGCTAAATTTGACAGAAATCATGAAATCATGAAATGTTTCTACATCCCTTCTGTAGTCTGACTCATGCTGTGTCTCAATCAACAAAAATATGCCTAAACAGAATAAACAGAAATGTCCCTTGTGGAAGTGAAACCTTCACGCAGGTGTGGCTGTTTGTTATTGCGTCTGCTCACGAACGGCCGTCATACATTTTATCTTGCTCAACCTGGGTCAAAGCGTGTCAACCCACATTCTGACATGGGTTGCTGGGACCCGGGTTAACGTTGAGCGCTGTTGTCTGTGGCCTGAATACCGACAACAGCAGTCAGGTCCACAGTAATACCAATACAGGTAGTCCAATGTCTCGCACTCACAGGTGCTCAAAAGAATAATGAAATCAAAAGGCAAAAGAAAAAGGGAAAATAAAACACAGCAATAAAACTACAAAATAAAGGTGCTGCACTGGGCAGCGTTACCCCGACCGTTGCTATCTGCACGGCCCGGGTCTCCGTCCTACACTCACCCGTTCCCTCAACCTGCTTGTACTGTTCGGGGTTCTGCCCAAGTCTTTCCCGCTACTAAAAATTCCTTTTCTTTTTCATTAATTATTTGTTGTGCTCGTTCTTCTCTGGCTGTGCTTGGTCCAGCAGCAGCGCTTCCACTGGCTCGATTTTTGTCTTAGAGGGGCAGGCTGAGGGAACAACAGAGTGTTATCTTATAGGGTCAGCAACCCCCCAAGGCCCGCCTCTCAGCCACTCACAGAGAGGGAAAGCCAACACACCCTCTTCCCCACCTCTCCGTGTCACTGCCATGACTGATAGGCGGATCTAGGAGGCTGCTGCCTAACGCCACATTTTTTTTACTGGAGCAATCTAGGTAAAGTACCTTGCTCAAGGGTACAGCAGCAATGTCACCCACCTGGGATTGAACCCACAACCCTCCGGTCAAGAGTCCAGAGCCCTAACCACTACTCCACAAAGATGGTGCTTCCATTATTATTTTATTTTTTGTAGCGTTAATATGTCTGTTAGCTTTTTTTGTACACACAAGGGATATGGCTGCCCCTAATTTACTGTATCATACATGCAATATTTACCTGGGAAAAGGTTTTGGTATTGCTGAATGGTGAAAGTGGGACAGTTAAGTCCCTCCCATTTCGCCAATAATTCCGACACCGTACTTAACTTAAATGGAGCAGAGATTCCACTAAGTGCAAAGTCGGGTTATTTATTACAGAACATCTGAACACATGGTAAAGTAGGCTTCCCTATGAGTGGTGAAAGAGAGCTCAATTAAAAAAAAAATCTCATTTAGTTTAAGGTATTTTTTATCTGTTAATGGAGCAGACTATTTCTTAATGATATTTTCCATTGCAGTAACAGTTGCAACCTGGGCAATAAACCTTTTAAAATAACTGGATGTTAAGTGAGTGACTGTTTTAGAAGAAGTGTTAACTCTGTAAAAATGTCCCTTATTTACTCTAAACCATGTAATAAATCACTTGCAGTTTCTGATTGATGAAATCCATGTATACAAATGAAGCCAGCATGTGGTAGAAGTGATTTTTGTAGAAGCGATTGTGAATGAAGTGATGTCACAGAAACTGAATAAAAACAGTCAGAGAACTGTCGGGAAAACATAAGGAATTTTGGGACCAGCGCTTTGATGAATCAAATCATTAATAATTAGACATACTGTGATTGAAATTCAATGTTTCCATTCAAATCGGATGTAACATTTTAAATTGATGGCATAAAATGGAACTTTCAGGCTAAAATTGTACTTCTGGGCCATAAAATGTAACTTTCAGCACACAATGTTACTTCCAGCAGACACTTTCTAAGTGATGTGCCTTGTTTTGGATGGGGCTGCAGTTTTTTAGATGTCGCCACCCTGTTTCAGTCCCCTGGTTGCAGCTTCGTCTCTGTGTAGATTTGCTACATCTTTGCACTTCTGGGCCACCATATTAACTCATGTTGAAGTAAAAAAAAAAACAGTTATCTGTTTATAAAGAATTATTCTCAGTAAGTATTTCTAGCGATTGGTGAGTACCCTGTTTAATCCAGATTCCGCTTGGATATCGTGCTGTTTCTGAATTCTTGAATTACTGTGGTTTCCCTGAGCGTTCAAACGGACTTAGAGTAAGTAGCGGGGTTCCGGAAAAATCTAGCATTACATGTCCCCAGGTGTTGCTTCAACTGTTTAAATAATGTACTTGTAATTTTTCTTTTCATTGCTAACATCCTGACAACTTTTTACACTTATAACTTTAAAATATGTTTCAAAGCTCTAGTGCACTGATAGTGTAAGGATTATTGCCCACATTGTCAAACAGGTAACACAGCGATAACAATCCATGATGTGGAACGGAACAGAAAATCCAGAGCACTGCTGTTATGTTTTTTTTTTTTATAAATCGCTCTTCTTGCAGTGATTTAGATGACAGATCTCAAACTCCAGTGCACTAGAGGGGCCATTTTGAAAAGAGCTTTGAGACAGACTTTAAAGTTATAAGTGTAAACAGTTGTCAGCATGTTAACAATGAAAAGATAAAATTACAATGCAAGAAATTTCTAAAATGTAACTAAGACATTTACCAAAATAACTGGTTGCTAACATAAAGTTTTAGGTTCCCTGGTGGCTCACCTGGTAATAGCGCAGCAGCGAGGTGTGCAGGATGTCATGCATCGCAGGTTCGCGTCCTGGCTGTGCAAAGTCATCGGTCTTTGCTGGTGAATCTGAAGGGAGCGTCGCATTGGCTCTGGTGCTCCCATGGGTTAGGGAGGCAAAATCGACAGGGACTGTTTATCCTCATCGCTCAGCAGCTTGCTAGATGCCTAGTGAGCACAGACGGACACCTGCAGGGATGGTTTATGTCCTCCAGAGGCCGTTAGCTCGCTGACAGCCACTCTTAAGTTCCAGGGTGTAAACTGGCTTGGTCGTGGGATTGGAGGATGCCCACTGAACTTTCAGTTTTCCTGAGCAGCTGTGGGGAGAGGGAAAAAATAATTGGACATTCCAAATTGGGGAGAAAATCGGTGGTAAAATAATTGGGAATATTAAATAAAAAAATAATAAAGTCATGTACAGTTTCTAAAAAGGGTTGCTAAGAATTGAGCACAAAGCACATTATAATTTTTATATACACGTGCGTGTGTGTTTGCAGTCACACCGACTGAGAACTGGTTAAGACAACATCAAACATGTTTTTGAACCAGGGCCTCATGAATGTGGCTCAGTTCCAAGGATCAATGAAAGAGGGTTGTAAAACTCTGTCAACAATTTGCTAAGAGCACACATGTGAAATGATTGCATATAGTAGGAAAGGTTACACTTTGCATGAGTCAGAAAACACCAAAAACAATTCATTATTCAACGGGTATTTTCACCGCCCCCGGTTAGAGAAATTAGCTATACATCATATTAAATAGACATCACTATGAGTTTATACAGTGTGGTAGCTTATCACAGTTAATTAATTTTGACCCAAAAACAACCATTTAGTTTATCAGATTAGTAGGAAACAATGTACAGACAGGAGCAGTTCAGTCAGTGTTGCTGTACAGACACAAGTTACAAATCCTACAGTTCCTATATTCTATTTAACAAGAGGTTCAATAATCAACAAGTCTGGGGCATAAGTTAGGAAACCACTGAAACAGAAAGTCAAGCAGTACACACTACTGCTAATTATCACATTTTACAAACTCACTCTATTACCATTAACAGCAGAATTCTTCTTCTTCTTCTTATTATTATTATTATTATTATTATTATTATTATTATTATTATTATTATTATTATTCTTATTATTATTATTATTTATTTCTTAGCAGACGCCCTTACCCAGGGCGACTTACAGTTGTATACAAAAAAATACATATCAAGAATTACAGTACAATTAAGAGCAAGATACAAAATACAATGACTTCAGTCTTAATAAGAGCAAATACAAAACACAGTACGATTTGATATCGGGTCAGTTCAAGAGCAGATAACAGTGCTGATAGTTACATCAGGGTTAGATACGAGTGCAAGTGAAATACTACAGATTGGGTTCAGTGCAGGATTAAATACAGTAAAATAGGGAGCAGATAATTGCAAGTTAAAGAGCATTAAAGGCAGAGTGTTATATTGTCCAGAAGGGAATGATTGGGTATGCTTATTTGATCAGGTTCTTGTCAGCTTTACAGCAACGGTTGACTTTCAAATAACCTCTGTACCCTTTAATAACAATTTGATCTTCCCTGCTTTGTGTTTCTTATATTCTAATCGCTGCAAACAGACTCATAAAGGCTGAGCTAGAGACCAGGATTTCAGTAATTTGATTTTTTTTTCTCAAGTTCATCTGCTCCATCTAATGTACTTTAGCAGCTGCGTCGACAGTCAGGGGTTTGAAGATTATTTCATTGGTAAGCATCATCCTTAGTTTTATGATAAACATACTTCTGCAGCCAATTCAACAGCATAGCTTTAATAATTTGCCATGCTATTTTACAATAACTAAAAAAAGGAAATGTGGGTTTACTAAAGCAGGGCCAGCTGTAGCAGGGAAAACAGTTTATTTCTGGAACAGACTGTTTTAGGAATAAAAGCATTGTGAAAGCAGAAAGCATAGAAAAGTGTACGCCTACCTTTATAAGAATAGCCAGAGCAACTGAAGTAAACGATTAAAAAACATTTAATGAATTCAAATAAAATTCAATACACCCTTTGCATTGCACAAAATGTATTATAAAAAATATCCTTAAATAAAATAGTACCTGTACCAAAAAATGTGAATGTCCGAGCTTGAATATGTGAGATTTCTTATTAAATCTAAAGGGCAGCTCTGCAGGTATATACTCTGGTTTACAATACAGAGGCAACACAATCTATCTTCATTTCTCTATACTTCATTTAAACTAAGCTTGCCTCCGCTGTAACAATATTTCTGGAACCTCTGATTACAGAAGTTTGGTCTAGACCAGCGGTTCCCAACCTGTCGTCCGTGGAGCTGTGACAGGCTGGCTGCAGGGAGGAACTCAGACCAGAACTAGAAACACACAGAGCAGACAGAGACTTGGGGTTTTGGTGAAGCTGAGCGTGATCGCTCAGCATTTAATAAACAAAATAATAGAACACAAAAACAGGACACGGCACTTGCGCCCAAAATAAATAGACAAACAAAACGGACTATACACTAAACAACCGGTGGACGGACAGACACACAAACACGGTGAGTAAATAAATAAACAAGTATCGTGCTGGTCCTCCAGCACGCGATAGCAATTGTTTTAAATAGTACTCTCCTTCTCTCTCCCGTTCTCCACTCAACGAACACACCACACCGAGTGAGTGAAAACATGCAGCTTTTATGCAGTTGTACCGAGACTCGATTGCTAGTCAATCATTCAATTGGAATCTCGGTACAACTGCACGTGAATTAATTAAAGTGCAATTCCCGTGCTCACATATTATTACTTTAACCAGCACGTGAAGTGATTTGTGCCCTCCTCGTGCCTAAATACAAATCTACATTTTAAATCACACGTGAAACACAGACCCGTTTATATCCCGTGTACCGATGACTATACCCCAACATTTACACACAACACGTAACATATAATACACAGGGGGCACTTTGCCACATATACCCCCTTGTGCAAAGCACACATGGCCTCAATGGCCACCTCCCCCCTCAGTCCCAAAGTCCCGAAAGAGGGGAAGCAAGTTGTTTCTGGGGTGGCCATGGTGGAATGTCCGCACCCCAATTCTTCGTGGCTGGCAGCTCCCTCTTCCGGGCTTCAGCCACACTATCTCCTGCCACGAAAGTGCAGCTGGGGAGCTGGTCTCCTGACCTCCCCCTTCTTCATGGCCGGCAGTTCCCCTCCGTGGGGCTCCGACCACACAATCTCCGCAGCGAAACTGCTGCGGGGAAGCTGGTCTCCTGACCTCCCCCTTCTTCATGGCCGGCAGTTCCTCCGTGGGGCTCCGGCCACCCACTTCCGGCAGCGAAACTGCTGCGGGGAGCTGGTCTCCTGACCTCCCCCTTTCTTCATGGCCGGCAGCTCCCTTCATGGAGCTCCGGCCACAGTGTAGCGACCGAGGCAAAGCAGAGGCCCCGGCGACCCCAGGCGAAGCAGGATCCCTGGCGACCCCAGGTGACGGCAGCAGCAGCGGACCCTCGGGAGGCGGCGGCAGCAGCAGCGACCCTCGGGAGGCGGCGGCAGCAGCAGCGGACCCTCGGGAGGCGGCGGCAGCAGCAGCGACCCTCGGAGGCGACGGCAGCAGCAGCGACCCTCGGGAGGCGACGGCAGCAGCAGCGGACCCTCGGGAGGCGACGGCAGCAGCAGCGGACCCTCGGGAGGCGAACTCGGGAGGAGCCCCTGGCCATAGAGGCGGCAGCGGAGCTCCACTTCTCCCACGCACCCTTTACCCTGTGTGGAGCAAAAGGCAGCCCCAGGCGTGCGGAGCGACAGGCAGCCCCAGGCGATGCGGGAGCGGCTGGCAACCCCAGGCGATGCGGAGCGGCTGGCAACCCCAGGCGATGCGGAGCGGCTGGCAACCCCAGGCGATGCAAGGCAAGCATCCTTGGGCGAAGCGAGGCAAGCATCCTTGGGCGAAGCGAGGCAAGCATCCTTGGGCGGCGAGGCAAGCATCCTTGGGCGGCGAGGCAGGCATCCTTGGGCGGCGAGGCAGGCATCCTTGGGCGGCGAGGCAGGCATCCTTGGGCGAAGCGAGGCAGGCATCCTTGGGCGGCGAGGCAGGCATCCTTGGGCGGCGAGGCAGGCATCCTTGGGCGCAGCGAGGCAGGCAGTCAGGACAAGCTGGGGTGCGGGTTTTGGCCCTCTTCTCGGCCACTGCGGCCGGGCGGTTCTTCCCCATGCTTTCCTCAGCAGCCTATGCAAGGGCTGCTGAGGACCGCCAGCATCTAGTCCTGGTCCTTCTGGTGATGGGAGAGGCAGCTCCTGCTCCTCGTGACGGTGGGGGAAGTGATACCAGCAGGCATTCATCCTCTGCTGGTGGGGGAAGTGATACCAGCAGGCATTCATCCTCTGCTGGTGGGGGAAGTGATACCAGCAGGCATTCATCCTCTGCTGGTGGGGGAAGTGATACCAGCAGACATTCCTCCTCTGCTGGTGGGGTTGGCGGAGGCAGAGGCAGCTCCTGCTGCTCTGCTCCTGCCGATGGAGGTGGCGGAGGCAGAGGCAGCTCCTGCTGCTCTGCTCCTGCCAGTGGAGGTGGGAGCGGCGTGTAGTTTCCTGGCGGCGGAGGTGGGAGCAGCGTGTAGTCTACCCTTGTTTCAGGGGACTGGTGCGGCCCTCCCCCTCTTGCAGGGGACTGGTGCGGCTCCGCCTCGGAAGGGGAGACCAGCAGGCATTCACCCTCTGCTGGTGGACAGGGACCCAGCAGGCATTCACCCTCTGCTGGTGGACAGGGACCCAGCAGGCATTCACCCTCTGCTGGTGGACAGGGACCCAGCAGGCATTCACCCTCTGCTGGTGGACAGGGACCCAGCAGGCATTCACCCTCTGCTGGTGGACAGGGACCCAGCAGGCATTCACCCTCTGCTGGTGGACAGGGACCCAGCAGGCATTCACCCTCTGCTGGTGGAGGAGGCAGAGGCAGCTCCTGCTGCTCTGCTCCTGGCGGTGGAAGTGGCGGAGGCGGGACCAGCAGGAATTCACCCTCTGCTGGTGGAGGTGGGAGCTGCAAGCAGTCCTCCCATGGCAATGGAGGTGGAACCAGCAGGAATTCACCCTCTGCTAGTGGAGACTGGGGCGGTGGACGCTCTACCTTCCCCTCTTGGGCTGTGGACGCACCGACTCCTCCCTCTTGGGCTGTGGACGCACCGACTCCTCCCTCTTGGGCTGTGGACGCACCGACTCCTCCCTCTTGGGCTGTGGACGCACCGACTCCTCCCATTCAGGCGTAGGACGTTCGGGCTCCTCCCACTCAGGCATAGGACGTTCGAGCTCCTCCCACTCAGGCATAGGACGTTCGAGCTCCTCCCACTCAGGCTGTGGAGGCAAAACCAGCAGGCATTCTTCCTCTGCTGGTGGAGACTTGGGCGGTGGACACTCCGCCTTCCTCTTCCCCTTTCCCCTTCTCTGCCTCCTCCTCACCTTCCTCTCCTGGGCCAGTTCCTCCTCTCCCTCTTGGTAGGGGCAGTGCACCACTGGGTGCCCGAACTCCCCACAGGCAAGGCACCAGCCTTGGTCCTCTAGACCACCGAGGAGGACCTCCAGATCCTGGCAGCCATCTCTCCAGTTCCAGCCTTCCATTTTTCCCCTTTTGTTTTTCAAAACAAAACAAAACAAACAAACAAAAAAAAACTGCGGTTCCCGCTCTGGCCTGAGTCCTGGAGGCGCTGTTTTCGCGCTCAGCATTTAATAAACAAAATAATAGAACACAAAAAACAGGACACGGCACTTGCGCCAAAATAAATAGACAAACAAAACGGACTATACACTAAACAACCGGTGGACGGACAGACACACAAACACGGTGAGTAAATAAATAAACAAGTATCGTGCTGGTCCTCCAGCACGCGATAGCAATTGTTTTAAATAGTACTCTCCTTCTCTCTCTCCCGTTCTCCACTCAACGAACACACCACACCGAGT
This sequence comes from Acipenser oxyrinchus oxyrinchus, assembly GCA_030684275.1. Classification (NCBI taxonomy): domain Eukaryota; kingdom Metazoa; phylum Chordata; class Actinopteri; order Acipenseriformes; family Acipenseridae; genus Acipenser; species Acipenser oxyrinchus. The sequence goes on along the minus strand of CM060288.1, from coordinate 4,078,921 downwards.
GAGTGAAAACATGCAGCTTTTATGCAGTTGTACCGAGACTCGATTGCTAGTCAATCATTCAATTGGAATCTCGGTACAACTGCACGTGAATTAATTAAAGTGCAATTCCCCGTGCTCACATATTATTACTTTAACCAGCACGTGAAGTGATTTGTGCCCTCCTCGTGCCTAAATACAAATCTACATTTTTAAATCACACGTGAAACACAGACCCGTTTATATCCCGTGTACCGATGACTATACCCCAACATTTACACACAACACGTAACATATAATAATACACAGGGGGGGCACTTTGCCACAGGAGCACTTGTGGTCTGTGAGTAAACTCCAGGTGGTCCGCAAACAAAATTCAGTTACGCAGTTCTAAGCAACACAACAAACAGCTCTTGGTCATGTAAACACGATCTTACTGAAGTGTCATTCTGGGCCCTTGATCGGTAAACACGATAAAAAAACACACTCCATTATGGGACACCATCATGTGCAGTACAGCTTGTTAACACATTATTTGTTTATTTAGCAGACGCCTTTATCCAAGGCGACTTACAGAGACTAGGGTGTGTGAACTATGCATCAGCTGCAGAGTCACTTACAACTACGTCTCACCCGAAAGACGGAGCACAAGGAGGTGAAGTGACTTGCTCAGGGTCACACAATGAGTCAGTGGCTGAGGTGGGATTTGAACCGGGAATCTCCTGGTTACAAGCCCTTTTCTTTAACCACTGGACCACACAGCCTCCTATCACATATCATTGGATAGGGGGAATTGCGTTTCACTGCCAGCTCGTTAGTTTTTTCATGTGACGTCACTGAGATGGGCATTTCATTTTTAAAGGACGGAGACATTTTCAGCAGCACAGCATCTTTAGTGAATTTTTATAGAAAGAGAGTCAACTACAGCCACAAAAAAGGTCCTTGGGGAGCATTCCACTGAAAAATGCTTGGTCCTTAAAGGGTTAACCACATTATATATAATTATAATTATGTATTTTCCCTGTTGTATTTGTATCCATGTATTTATCTGTTTTCTTTTTCATTTAATTTTTCAAATTGCTTCCCACGTATTCCAGTGTTTTTATATGTACATCGAGCGAAGTTGGAGACTCAGTGAGTGCAATAAGTTGTGTTAGAAATGGATAGATTAATTTGCTTCACGAGATAACGGGTGTGAGGACCAGCACTGGCAATTACATTTACTGGATCCGAGGATGACCCAAGACCAGTGCATTATTTGTCAGGTGCTTTTGTCAAACAAAACTCTTAATCCTACAAAATTGAGTTTATCTACAAAACATACAGAATGCAAAACAAATTACTTTTTAAAACAAAAGAAACATGAACTTTGCCATCAGCAACTTTCAATGCATAAAATGACAACATTCCTTAATGAACTGGTAGCGAAGATTCAAGCCCAGGAATCTCATTAAGTTAGATACGTTATGTAAATACTTTACTTTCTACATGTACTTATACATATGCACATACAAATTCGTTTCAAAATGCTGTGAAAAAATGCGTGGCAAGTGGTCTGTCTGAAAATCAGATGCCAGATCAGTGCAGAGATGCTCAGAATATGCTCTGCATTTGGTGATGTCTCTGCCCCTCTCACCCCCAGATAGACAGCAAACAATCTGCCATTCTGACTGTCTTATAAATAATAATGCTAACCAATTACCTCTCTTTGTGTGTTTCAGACTGTATGATGGGATATTCCCTTTGGAAGAGGTACCCGGCCCTCACATTCATCCTATCTCTTCTTGCTGTGCCCTGTTGCCATGGTGGCAAGATCCTGGTGTTCCCGGTGGACGGCAGACATTGGTTGAACATGAACATCCTCATTGAGGAACTGCATGGGCGGGGTCATGACATCACAGTGGTGCACTCCAAGACCAGCAGGTACATCAAAGAGAAATCACCCCATTACACTTCCATCACTGTCACTCTACCTGCAGGCTTGAACATCGAGAGTGAAGACTTCATGGCCTCATTCTTGAGGAAAATGCTGGAGTTCCGAAGAGGAGAGGGTTCCCTGCTTTCTTTAATTTCCATGCAAATGAAGAACTTTGAAATGCTTTCTAATCTTCACAGAGGGATGTGCCAGATGGTAGTCACCATGTTTGAGGATCAACGGTTCATGAAAAAGCTCCAGGATGCCCACTTTGATTTGGTCCTCACAGATCCAGGGTTGCCAGGAGGAGTTCTGCTGGCCCACTACCTTAAACTGCCTATGGTCTTCAATGTCCGTTGGCTTACAAGCGGGGAGGCTCATTTCGCTATTGCTCCCTCTCCTATCTCCTATGTCCCGACTCCAGGAACAGAGCTATCTGACCAAATGGACCTCATTCAAAGAGCCCGGAACATGCTCCAATACAGCATCACCCTCTATGTAGACAAATATGTGGTTAGCCCCCGTTACAATGCCCTGTGTGCTCGGTACTTTGGCCCAGGTGTAGACCTCTACAGTCTACTCCTGTCTGCAGACCTCTGGCTTATGAGGGCCAACTTTGTCTTTGAATTCCCACGCCCCACCATGCCCAACATTGTCTACATAGGGCGGCTTCCAATACAAACCTGCCAAGCCCCTACCACAAGACCTAGAGGAGTTTATGGAAAGCTCTGGAGAGCACGGTGTGGTTGTCATGTCCTTGGGAACTCTGGTAAACGGTCTTCCAAGTGAGCTAACAGATAAGATAGCCTACGCTTTCTCACAGCTCCCTCAGAAAGTCATCTGGAGGCATTTGGGAGAAAGGCCTTCTAGCTTGGGCAACAACACCCTCCTGGTCAAATGGCTACCCCAGAATGATCTCCTGGGACACCCCAAGACAAGAGCTTTTGTGGCGCATGGGGGCACCAATGGGGTGTATGAGGCCATTTACCATGGTGTGCCAATCGTAGGCCTACCACTGCTCTTTGACCAGTTTGACAACCTCCTCAGGATGCAGGTGTGAGGGGCAGCCAAGGTCCTGGAAGTCACCACCCTGGGCAGCAAGGACTTCCTCCAGGGCCTGAAGGAGGTGCTTGAGGAGCCATCCTATCAGATGAACATGAAGAGGCTCTCCAGCCTCCAGCAAGACCAGCCTGTCAAACCAATGGACAGCTCCCTCTTCTGGATTGAGTATATCATGAGGAACAAAGGCGCCGCTCACCTGCGCACAGAGTCCTACAGAATGCCCTGGTATGCCTACTACTGTGTGGACATTATAGTGGTCTTGCTGCCTGCTGTATTAGTCTTCATGGCAGCTATCATAGGCATTGTCAGATTGTGCTGCAGGGTTTGTAAGAAAAGAAAAATAAAGCATGAGTAAGGGGAGATTAAATATAGCTTTACAGCACAGCTTTATTACCTTTGGTTGTTATTTTACATTTACTTTTTTTTCATGCTGATTCTACAATTCGAACAGCTGTTTAAAAACATTTTACATGGACTACGATTCAATTTAAAACTTTAAAAAAAGAAAGTTTGGTGGAAATATCCAAATATTTTCCACTAATATATCTGTTACAAATCAGATCAAGAAATACAAAAAAATATATATAATTTCTTTGTGTTGATTGCATAATTGCTTTTATTCAGTGTGTAAATAAACACTTTTGAAACTGTTCAATGGGAAACAGAAACATGTTTTAGCATTTATGTTTTTCTTTCTACATTTCCACTATTAATACAAACATCATTATTATTATTAGTACTATATACAGCACAATGTATAATTGAATGATTTATAAGAATTCATAAGCATACCAATATCTCTATCATTTATACTTTGACCATAGCCTTGACCCCACCCCCCCCTTTATATGTAAACATTAACATGTCTTCTACAGGTACAGTACAGGTGTAGTGGATGAGAGAGGAGTCTTCATTAAGCCTTGTCTTCTACAGGTACAGTACAGGTGTAGTGAATGAGAGAGGCATCTTCATTTATAGGTGTAGTGAATGAGAGAGGAGTCTTCATTAAGCCTTGTCTTCTACAGGTACAGTACAGGTGTAGTGAATGAGAGAGGAGTCTTCATTAAGCCTTGTCTTCTACAGGTACAGTACAGGTGTAGTGAATGAGAGAGGAGTCTTCATTAAGCCTTGTCTTCTACAGGTACAGTACAGGTGTAGTGAATGAGAGAGGAGTCTTCATTAAGCCTTGTCTTCTACAGGTACAGTACAGGTGTAGTGAATGAGAGAGGAGTCTTCATTAAGCCTTGTCTTCTACAGGTACAGTACAGGTGTAGTGAAGGTGAGAGGAGTCTTCATTAAGCCTTGTCTTCTACAGGTACAGTACAGGTGTAGTGAATGAGAGAGGAGTCTTCATTAAGCCTTGTATTCTACAGGTATAGTACAGGTGTAGTGAATGAGAGAGGCATCTTCATTTACAGGTGTAGTGAATGAGAGAGGAGTCTTCATTAAGCCTTGCGTCTACAGGTACAGTACAGGTGTAGTGAATGAGAGAGGAGTCTTCATTAAGCCTTGTCTTCTACAGGTACAGTACAGGTGTAGTGAATGAGAGAGGAGTCTTCATTAAGCCTTGTCTTCTACAGGTACAGTACAGGTGTAGTGAATGAGAGAGGCGTCTCCAGACACCAGCATTTGAACGTTTTGTTGACATGATATATTTTATATATAACTTTTAATTGTACACACTGTCTGTGAATGCCTGTGAGCGACAGGAATTGCTTCCCTTCATGTTTTGTTTCCCCAGTTTGAAGTTAAGCTGGGCATTTACAAACATAAGAAAGAGTGAGTGATATGCTGGATTTACAGTTTCACTAGCGTTTCCTGTTGACTGTTCAAATCTCAGCAATAGCATTCCAATAGTTTGCGTTCTCAGTAATCTGATTGAGGTTTTGGGAATATCTGTTTTTATTTATTTCTTTTAATAAATAAAGAACCCCAGCATTGTCCAGATCTGTGTGAATATTATACAGTTTGATGTGTGTGAATCAACAGCACTGCTTTGTAATATCAAAGCTGCAGGGTGGCATTGCCCCCCAGTCAAGGCTGGTCTGCGCCCTTGCAATAGTATTCAGACTCCGAACAGTTCAAATGCTTCTTTGCACTTTTATTATTCTTTACAAAACAAAACACAGGAACAAAACAAACAGTTAAACAAAACTCTACAAACCAAACCCGTCAAAATCAGCATTCCATCTCTCTGTTTTACAAGCTATAATATCTTTATATAGTGCTTTTCATAGTGGCCCACCATCACACAGTGTTTTACAGTGTGAACTGTGCATTATATGCAGAGTCACTTACAATAGGACATTGATTTAACATCTCATCCACAGGATGGAGCACAAGGAGTTTAAGTGACTTGCTCAGGGTCACACAGTGAGTCAGTCAGTGGCATGGGTGGCATTTGAACTGGTGACCTTCTGGTTACCTGGACTTTAACCACTGGACCACACTGCCTCCTCCTGTAGGTTTCTATATGACAGGTGAGGGGTATTCTTTAAAAAAACACAAACCGACACCTTGTTTACACGCAGTAATTAACAGTTATTTAATCTCAGCATACTTTCAGAAGGTGTTTCTGTGTTGGTATTTCAGTTGTTATTTTGGGATCTGTGTGGGATATTGCACAACTATTTTGTATACCTCGATTAACAGTATACAGCAGCCAGTTTGTGTGTTTTGACTAAAATACTTCCAGCTGGGGATGTTGATAAGTTACAGCTGTTATTACAATGTAATACATTTCAAATTATGTGCAGCTTTATCAATTTGTTTTAAATGCCATTGGCACCACATTGAACTTCACATGCACAGGGCAGCAGTGTGGCGTAGTGGTTAGAGCTCTGGACTCTTGACGAGAGGGTCGTGGGTTCAATCCCAGGTGGGGGATACTGCTGTACCCTTGAGCAAGGTACTTTACCTAAATTGCTCCTGTAAAAACCCAACTGTATAAATGGGTAATTGTATGTAAAAATAAGAAAACCAACAGCATTTAAATAGTCCATCAGCTTCATTTTGAAATTACCATAAAGTTGTTTTTTTAACATACTGTTTATTTACCATGAATGTTATTTACAATTAATTTATGAATTATTCATTTACAAATTGATTTATGAATGAACTCATTTTGAACCTTTAAATGCTCCATAGGAGAGCAATGGTAAGTGCGTTTGCTGTAACAGCACAGAAAATAGGAGGCACTTTTTTACACAGAGAATTGTGAGGGTCTGGAACCAACTCCCCAGTAATGTTGTTGAAGCTGACACCCTGGGATCCTTCAAGAAGCTGCTTGATGAGATTCCGGGATCAATAAGCTACTAACGTTCTTATGTTCTTAAGCACTGGGCTGTGCTGCAGCTCTGAGGTGTTCTGTTTGTAACCACTCCCCTGTGGGGCGTATCTCCTCCCTTGGCCTTGGACACTAAACCAAACGAACTTGCTTTATTTAACAAGAGACCAGGAACGGCAGCTCAGAATAGCGGCTGAATTAAGGTAGGTTTTCCAGTTTATGCCCATTTTACCCAGCTAAAGCTTTAGAAAGTGCAGTAAGCAGAGGGGTGTGTAGATAGATGTGGGTATTTGATAATACCTGAGCTTCCAGATTATTTTCAGGTAAATGACAAGGATAGGTACTGTAGGACCGGATTTTTTTTAAACTTATTTTTATCAGTGTGATGGTTCATTTATCAGATAAATAACACAATGTGAAGAAAGTAAATATAAAAATGAATGTGTAATATACTATATTGTTGGCTGATTTATAAGTGTATTCTATGTATTTTTATTTATTTGATCATTGCATTTAAGAATAAGAAACTGGAGGGAGTAAATCCATTTTAGTGGGGAACCTATACATGTACAACAGTAAATATGTTGTACATCCTAAAACATATTTTTTCTATCTAAACTGCATGCATCATTTTTATGTATGCATAGGTATATAAAGTCTCCAATTGTTTGTTACTTAAAACTGCTTTTAAACCTGTTTAAAACATATCTATGTTTGAATCCTGTTCATATCCAAAGAAACAGAATTCTTCATTTTAAACAACACTTCAGATACTGGGCAGTTGAGAAAAAACACAAAGAAAGTGATTTCTATCATTTCTAATTGTTCTATTGAAAGATATAAATTAGAGATTCAGCTTTATAATAAAACAACTCGTTATTATATAACATGCATCAAATGAAAACTAACATGCAAAAAAAAATTATACTTTGACAAAAGTATTTAGACAACCTTACATTAATGTTAGGTGTGCCCACCCTTTGCTTCCTTTACAGCTTGCAGTCTTTTTTGTATTTTGAAACCAATTCCTGGCATCTTTCTGGAGATATTTTTGCCCATTCTTCAACACATACAGCTTTGAGTTCTGCAATCGATGTTGGTTTCCTTTTTGCAACAGCAGCCTTCAAGTCAATCCACAACATCTCAATGGGATTCAAGTCTGGGGACTGAAATGGCCAATACATAACTGTAATCTTTCTTTTTTCAAAAATTCCTTTGTCGACTGCTTAGGTTCATTTCTTTATCCTGCTGGCATACAAATTTCCATCCAATAAGCCTTCCAGCACAGAGTAACAAATGTGAGTGCAAAATTTCTTGATATTTTGCAGCATTCATTGATCCTTCTACAATACAAAGGTCGCCAGTGCCTGAGGAAGAAAAACAAGCCCATGCCATCACACTACCTCCACCATGTTTAACACTTCTCCTATCTTCTTCCAAACATATTGTTGCTTTCTTTGTGAAAAAAAATCTATTTTGGATTCGTCTGACCACCAAATTTGGTTGAAGAAATCATTAGGCTTCTTCAAGTATTCAATGGAAAACTTCAATAATTTTCTTTTGTGTATTGTTTTTAACAAAGGTTTGCATCTTGGTTTTTGCCCATGGACATTCATCTTGTAAAGGTATCGTTGAATTGTTCACCCATGTGTCCAATCTTTTGCAATCATCCAAGGATTTTGCCGGGCTGCTCGAATTATTCTTCTTCCAGGTTTTGCAGAAATCATTCTTCCACACTTGGAGCTAGTTGCAATAGTTTCTGTTCTCCCGTGTTTGTCAAATAGCAAACCAAGTCTTTCTGCTATTTTTCTGGCAGTTTCTCCTTTTTCGTTTAGTTGTATCACTGCCATTTTGAGATAGCTGCTGTACTCTGCAGTATTAACCATTTGTGTTGCTTATTTTAATCACAAATTTCCTAATTATTTTCAGCACCCAATGATTATGTATTTAATTACTCTATTTTCAGAATACTGTTGGAATATTCTGAGTGTTTTCTGAAAACTCACTCCGATACATTTTCGGAAAACTGTGACTTTTGATATCAGAATTAGTTTTCAGAGAACTATATGTTCTCACTACTGACAGTTAGCTTTGGCAAACATGCGGAATGAGAACTGTTTACCACATGGCTCACTTCCAAGGACCAATTAAAGCAGGTTATCTAACTCTTTCAATGATTTACATGCAATACAAACTAATCTGATACCCGACTTGCAAAGCACAATGCAAACTAAGCTGAAGGGTAGCAAAGCTTTTTTTTAAGATATGTTTGACTTGTCAAATGTTCGAGATCTACCAGCCACAGATGGGCAGAATGGCTTCCTCTTGATGTAACTCTCCTTGTGTTCTTCGTGTTATCAGGACATTAGCATAGATCTGTGCAATTCTAAGCAATTCAATCAAGGCGATTTGCCAAACTGAAATAGTTGTGTGCCATCTTTATTTTACACCATCTAGGCATGTAATAAACATATCCTACAGTTCACACATCATCAATTGCATATTATTTATTACATAGAGAAAAAAATAGTCCCTATAGAAATCTGCAGTAACATTTCCTAAGAGTGGAGGCTGTGTGGTCCAGTGGTTAAAGACAAGGGCTTGTAACCTAAGAGATCCCTGGTTCAAATCCCACCTCAACCACTGACTCATTGTGTGACCCTGAGCAAGTCACTTAACCTCCTTGTGCTCCGTCTTTTGGGTGAGACGTAATTGTAAGTGACTCTGCATCTGATGCATAGTTCACACACCCTAGTCTTGGATAAAGGCGTCTGCTAAATAAACAAATAATAATAAAATCTACAAAGAGAAAAATTGTATTTTTTTGCAATTCTAAGGCAATGACTTTTCAATGAAAAATAGTGTTAATGAATATTAATAAATAAGAAAAAGTAAGTCCCAGTTAGTTATATACAATAACAACATTTATTTATATAGCAACATTTTATTTATATAGCGCCTTTCATAGCAAGTATCCAAAGGCACTTTACAAGATTTAAACAAACAAAAAGAAAAAAAGTACAATGAAGTACAGTTAAAAGCCATACAATTAAAAGCCAATTTAAAATAATAAGACTTTAAAGAAGTTTAAAAAAAACAAACTCCAGAGAGTCTGAACTTTTAATATAATTTGGCAAGGAGTTCCAAAGTCTGGGTGCATAAACAGAAAAAGCCCTGTCACCCTGAGTGTGCAGCCTGGAGCTGGGGACAACCAACAGACCAGCCAACTATTACATAAACAATATCCCATGAGAGGGTGTGAAGGTTCAGGAAAAAAAAATGACTGTGCATATTAAGCTTGTTTATTATAGGACCAAGTTCGCTGTTATCTGTACATTGTTTGTCGGCTTGCACGTAATGTGCACATTAATATAGTAAGTGTTGGACACAATCTGTGAACTATTATTTGTAGTGTTAAGTTTGCTCTTCTTACAATGGATCGGTGGTTGGTTCATGCAAAAGAAAAAAACACAATAGCAGTGACATGGGGATATTTTTTTAAAATATGTACATGTGGGTGGCTTACATGACTATCACCGTGGCCGATGAAATCGGGATTTTGAGACTTTAAAGAAAATAAATCCAAGGAAATTGATTACTCTTCAGAGGGGATGATTCACCCCTTGAAGAGCATAAGACAAGTCTTACTGCGTGGTCATGTGATCTTGTTCAGCCAATCGTGGCATTTAATTTATCCAAGCCGTATTTGAGGCTGTGTGGCAGGGCTTCCAACTGAGCTCTCTATTACTGAACTAGACCCTTAATTGAACTGATCATTTGCTTAATTAGACTTTTTAACTTCTGTTCAGCTCTTAAACAGTTGCAGATTCCAAGTTAGCTATAACAAGTAACTTGAAATATGCAATGTTTTAGGAGCTGAGAACAATGAAGAGAGGTCTAATTAAACAAATTATTAGTTAAATTAAGTGTTACATTATTTATTGAAACAATACAGCATAAAAATGCCATTTGTACAGAATAGATGATATGTACCTTGTGTTTGGGGATTGAAGGTATCTAGTATCTAGAAGGTATCTTTTTAGTGAGTTATCAACACTGTATAAGCATGCATATAGTCCACTGCAACCTAGATGCAACATTACTCCTATATAAGTACTAAGCAAAGGACAGTACCAGTATTAAACTTTCAATAATTTAACAACAGCAAAACATAATTTACAGATACATTTAAACAACAAAAACAGTAACTTATAACTGATACCAATCTTGATCTTCTCTGTCTAGCTAAAACCTGGCACTCTGTAAACGACATGCACTCGCTGCATCTAGGCACCCCAAAGGGCTATGCCCTCTTTGACAAACCTCGCCTCACTGGCCGTGGCGGGGTCACTGCTGTTTTTGCCAATTCCTAAGAATAACTCTGCTTTTATTGCCGAGTTTTCAGAATTCCTCTCCCTTGTCTGCACTTCTACTGACAAATCCTACTCCTAGGTGACTTCAACATTCATGTTGACTTGCCTTCCTCCCCCTAGTGACCGACTTCAACACGCTTCTGGACTGTCTTGGGCTCTCTCAGTCTGTCAACGTCCCCACTCACACCCAAGGACACACCCTGGATCTGCTCATCAAGGGTCTTGACCCATCAAATCTCTCCATCTCAGATATCTCCCTGACCATTTCTAAATCACTGCTAATATTAATCTCCCTGCTCCTTCCTCTGCTACTGACACTGCTATCTCCTTCCGTCCCAAGAATCTGCTGAATCCTCTGAAACTCTCCGAATGTTTCTGTTCATCCCCCCCAAATGGTACTCTCCCATCCTCCGCTGACGATGCGGTGACCCTCTACAAAGCCACCCTTACTCATATCATCAACACTGTTGCACTGCTTACAACCAGAACCGTCAAGAAAGTTCACCCTCGAACTTTGATTGCTTAAGTCTGCCTGCCGCAAGCTTGAGCGCAAGTGGAGGTCGTCTGGACTAACGGTTCACAGAGAGATCTGGACCGACCATCTCGGGAGCTACTGGCGTGCGCTCGCTTCTGCCAGGGTGAAGTACTTCTCTGAAATCATAACTGTGGGACACGGTAAGCCCAATGTTCTCTTTAAGACCATGGACCAAATCCTACATCCAGCCACTGACAGATCCATCTCCCGTTCATCCTCCTCTCTTACCTGTCATGATTTCTCCTCTTTCTTTCAGAACAAAATTGACAACATCTTTTCGATGCTCTCCCACCACAAACCCTGTCTACTATTTGACCACCTTGACTCTCCTAGCTTTGGTGCGTGATGCTCCCACCATCGCTCGCTTTAAATCAACTCTCAAGACCCACTTGTTCTCTCTTGCTTTCCATGCTCTAAGTTTGATATCTGCTATTAGCTGCTGTGTCGTTGCTACTATATCATGTATTATGCTACTATATCATGTATTATGCATTGTTCACTGTATTGGATTAGGCATTTTTTTACTGTATATCATGTATTATGCATTTCTCTGTATTTAAAGTATTATGGATTTTCTTGTTGTTACTGCATCTTGTAAAGCGCTTTGTGATGCTGGTCCACTATGAAAGGCTCTATATAAAATAAAGATGGATTGATTGGTTGATGTATCTGTTGAATCTAATTTAAACATTGCATATTCACTAGTCAGTTTTATAAGGCGATAATTAGTTTAATTGTATATATTACATGCTGAATGAGACTTGCGTCGTGATTTTTCAGATGACTTTTGAATAACGTGTTACTGCTCCTGCTTACCTCAGAGTTTTCCTTGTTCTGTTCTCTGACTAAATACCACAGTACAATATATTTGCCAATTTTTCTGTAATTCTTAGTGACAGAGATGAAAAACACAGATTGTTGGGTGATTTAAATGCTGTTTCAGTTGTATGTTGACATTTTTACCTACAGAAATACTGTTTAGATAAGTGTTACTATTAAGGTGTAGTAAAATTAATAGATCAGGTAAGTAAGTTGATTTATGACAGTGGTACTCAATTACATTCTCTGGTGGGCCAGATACAATCTGACTATCCAATCAATCTTTACATACAGTAACAAAACGTTGCAACACTGCACTTGCACCAATCAACTAATACATCTCAGAAATAACTACTTAACAAGATACAATGTTTGATCACCATTAATAATAAAAATATTAAGCAAATATCATTTCCTGACCAGTATTCAAACGACATCTTGCAAACAAACAATTATACAAATCTCACTGTAATGCTATTAAAACAGCATGTTATTCATTTTAATTCTATTAAAACTAGAAAATGTTCTGACAATTACTGTGCTGCAAGCATTCAAGTTAACAAATGAAAGCTCTTCTGTTGTATAAGCATCTTACTAAGCGCCTGATTAAAAGTGTAGCACGGTGCCTAAATATGCATGTTCAAGCTCAAATGTGTTTAAAAGTAAATGAAAAGTTTCTAAATTAAATACATGGCATGACAGTAAACAGAGGGGGAAATAAACTTAAGTGCATATCCACTGTGCCATCTTTGAGAGGCGTGCTGCAGGTGCATTTCTTACTGTTGCCAAACAGGTTTATTTAAGCCTAAATAAAAGATCTTTGACAGGCTCGGTTTCTTCGGCCAATTTCCTGTGACTGAACACTTACTGGTGGCCGCATTGCTAATTTTCCTAACAATACTTAGTTTATAATATGCAAAATATAAGAAATATAGACATATGCACTTAAGTTTTTTTTTTATGTATTTCTATAATAAAACCAAACTGTTTCTCATTTTAAACATACAGCAGCCCCGCTCAACTTCCCAAGACTTTCTACAATAAACTGGAGACAAACATCTGGTGTTTTGGAAGATTTAAAAAAAAAAAATGCTATTGCTCTGACAACAGGTCAAACATAATAGGTTAATCAATCATATAATTTAATAGAATACCTAAGCTAAAGTACATTACTAACGTATTTAAGTTAAATGAACACAACAAGTACTTTCACTTTCCTGTTCCAATCACATGCTGCACAATTCTCAGCTAAATCTTACAACATTAAAGCAATTTCCAATACTATTTATCCAAAATAATATGTAAAACTGTACTATTCCAGAATAGGTTGTGAAGGCTTTACAGTGCTACACTGAATTAACTATAAAGCAGAGGATGTCAAACTTAAAATTATACACTTTCCACGTGTGTATTTCAGGCAGAAACAGTACATAAGTAGATATCGTTTTTTTTTCTTTCTTTTTTTTTATCCCTGCCATTGTAGTTTCTTCGCAATAAACAAAGTGGCAAATGACACATTTTCATGAAGTAATAGCATTACTGGGGTTTACTTTTTTTAAGCTGTGCATGCAAGTGAAAACTGTCAAATTTAACTTTAAATAAACTCTTCAAAAAATATATGTGGAAAAGGTGGCGTTGTACAAAAAAAACACAATTTTATTACTCTCCTCATAACAGAAAATAGGATCACAACAAAACAAAACGTTGATCACTATACGTAGCATTTACCTTTGGCCAGTGTCTGGAAAGTGTGAAGCACTTTCGAGCGACATGCATTACCTGCAGCTGTCTGTATCCCTCGATTCTGACTCGCTTGCCAAATCTGAAGCATCACTTTGTTGTTGTTGGTTTTATGTTAATCTCACACATCACTTGCCAATTTAGACACAGGCGTAGATTTTGGCTTCAAATTAATGTGCAGCAATGTTTGTAAGAATATTCAGATTGTTTCACCCCACTGAAGAAAATAAATTACTACCGCTGTTTTCATATTGCACGAAGCCTTCTCTCATTGCTCAACCAACGAGGCACTAAAACTACGTAACTGGACAGAGATTTGTGACGCATGCCAAAATGATAGCTCATCAGAAATAAAGCTTGGCCAATCAGCTGACTTGTTCTTGTATTAGGCTGCCAAAAACGATTGTTAGGGGAAACAAATACCCTGTAGATTATGGTGATTTTATAATCTTGCGTATCAGCAATTTCAGCTTTTGTATTGAAGGACAGCTGATGCTTGACGGGCCAAAAGAAAGGCTCTCGGGCGGATTTGGCCCTGGGCCCTATTGAAGAACCCTGGTTTATGATGTCATAGCCATGCGGTAAGACAATTCTTACAACATGGTCATGTGACCTTGTTAAGCCAATGACAGCACTTAATTTATCCAAGCCATTTTATAACCAACCATATATTCCATTTTAATTAATATGAATATACAGAGATTATTTTACAGTGTCACTGAAAGTTACTAAAATATAGTTAGATGCTAAAACCTTTAACAATTGTTTTCAATATGTGTTTCAGACGGTATTATGGGATTTCCCCTCTGGAAGAGCTACCCAGCCTTTGCATTCATCCTATCCCTTATTGCTGTGCCCTGTTGCCATGGTGGCAAGATCCTGGTGTTCCCGATGGACGGCAGCCATTGGGTAAACATGAACATCCTCATTGAGGAACTGCACGGGCGTGGTCATGACATCACAGTGGTGCGCTCCAAAACCAGCTGGTACATCAAAGAGAAATCACCCCATTACACATCCATCACTGTCACTCTACCTGCAGGCTTGAGCATCGAGAGTGAAGACTTCATGGCCTCATTCTTGAGGAAAATGCTGGAGATCCGACGAGGAAAGGGGTCCCTGCAGGCTTTCGTTGCCATGAACACTGATTTTTCTGATTTCTCGAACGTTCACAGAGAAGTGTGCCAGATGGTGGTAACTATGTTTGAGGATCAAAAGTTAATGAAGAAGCTCCAGGATGTCCACTTTGATTTGGTTCTCACAGATCCTGGTATGGCTGGAGGAGTTTTGCTGGCCCACTACCTTAAACTGCCTATGGTCTTCAATGTCCGTTGGCTTCCAAGTGGGGAGGCTCATTTTGCTATTGCTCCCTCTCCTCTCTCCTACGTCCCGATTACAGGAACAGAGCTCTCTGACCAAATGGACCTCATTCAAAGAGCCCGGAACATGCTCCAATACAGCATCAACCTCTATGTAGACAAATATGTGGTTAGCCCCCATTACAATGCCCTGTGTGCTCGGTACTTTGGCCCAGGTGTAGACTTCTACAGTCTCGTCCAGTCTGCAGACCTCTGGCTTATGAGGGTCAACTTTGTCTTTGAATTCCCACGCCCCACCATGCCCAACATTGTCTACATAGGCGGCTTCCAATGCAAACCTGCCAAGCCCCTACCACAAGACCTAGAGGAGTTTATGGAAAGCTCTGGAGAGCACGGTGTGGTTGTCATGTCCTTGGGAACTCTGGTAAACGGTCTTCCAAGTGAGCTAACAGATAAGATAGCCTACGCTTTCTCACAGCTCCCTCAGAAAGTCATCTGGAGGCATTTGGGAGAAAGGCCTTCTAGCTTGGGCAACAACACCCTCCTGGTCAAATGGCTACCCCAGAATGATCTCCTGGGACACCCCAAGACAAGAGCTTTTGTGGCGCATGGGGGCACCAATGGGGTGTATGAGGCCATTTACCATGGTGTGCCAATCGTAGGCCTACCACTGCTCTTTGACCAGTTTGACAACCTCCTCAGGATGCAGGTGCGAGGGGCAGCCAAGGTCCTGGAAGTCACCACCCTGAGCAGCAAGGACTTCCTCCAGGGCCTGAAGGAGGTGCTTGAGGAGCCTTCCTATCAGATGAATATGAAGAGGCTCTCCAGCCTCCAGCGAGACCAGCCTATCAAACCAATGGACAGCGCCCTCTTCTGGATCGAGTATGTCATGAGGAACAAAGGCGCCGCTCACCTGCGCACAGAGTCCTACAGAATGCCCTGGTACGCCTACTACTGTGTGGATGTTATAGTGGTTTTGCTGGCTGCTGTATTAGTCTTCATGGCAGCTATCATAGGCATTATCAGATGTATGTGCTGCAGGGTTTGTATGAAAAGAAAAATAAAGCATGAGTAAAATAATCTAGCTTTACAGCATTCCCTATTTTTTTTATAGTGCACTTAAACAAACCCTGTCTGTTTTTGGCTTCTGCTCTCGACCCCAGTTAGACACACAGTGGCCGTGCCCTTGGTTCACTCGCCCTGGTTACACACACACACAGTGGTGAGAGTTCATTGCCGGTTCACAAACTCTTACCTCCAGCGTGCTGTGAACAAAGAACTAGCTTTCCAGCTCCCTTTTAAAATAAATCAATTAATGCCTGGCCACATTTCACACCATTACATTGACCAATTGTAATTGCCCAAACCCTGCTGTCCGTTAGTGGTGCAGCTTGGGCAACGTAAGCAGCAATGACATCCATGAGCCGTACCATCTGGGTTCAGCCATGATAGCTGGTGACAGCAATCAGAACGTGGCCGGTCCTGTCCCTGACCACCTCCCGACCCCTCCTCAAGACTCACCTCTTCAGACAGCACCTGTAGAACTCCTCTTTTTTCCCTCTGGACACTTATCACTCTTCCTTTTAAATGCACTTTACTTGCTCTTATCTGCCCCCTATTTTACTGCATTTAATCCTGTACTTTAGAGTACTGTAATCAGTCAAGTGTTAATTAATCTGTAGTATTTTGTATTTAATTATATCCTGATGTAACTATCACTGACACTGTTATCTGCTCCGTTATTGAATCGTATTTTGTCATATACTTCTACTGGCTAGAACCAAAGTCATTGTATTTGATCTTGCTCTTAATTGTATTAATACTTGTACTGTGATTCTTGGAATGTATTTTTGTTTACTACTGTAAGTCGCCCTGGATAAGGCCGTTGCTAAGAAATAAATAAATAAATAAATAAATAAATAATAATAATAATAATAATAATAATAATAATAATAATAATAATAATAATAATATTGTACCTGTGTGATGGTGGCACCAGCAGGATATTCATCCAGTTCATCATTACCACATGCAAGATCTCCTATCTTTCTTCATTTTTGCCTGTTTTGCATGGTAAAAAATCAAGGTGAACAATACATTTGCAAAACAATGAGAACAACTTTATATTAAAAAATAACTTTCAAGTATGTTAATTTACCAGTGTTCAATTACCTGTTTTCTTTATTAGTATAATTAGTATAAACAATGCAACTAAAGTACAGAGGGGTTAGGGCAGCGAATATATCTCCTATCTCACCTCCACACACAGTGAAACCACATTATCCATACAGTTAAGTACAACCATAGTTAATGTCGCCATCTAATGGTTGGCATACTGTATGACAAACAGAAACTCCAATAAAACAGAATGTCACAGCAAGCATTTCATATATTAGGGCCAAAAATGTTGCTTATTGTTTTTTTAATAATAAAAGGCTTGCAAATAATGATGTATTTATTGTAAACTTTTTGCTGGTTTGTTGTGTTAATTGTTGGGCGGCATGCCTGCAAACTGCAAAGAAATTGCTTTGTAACCATTGAGCACTTGTTAGACCTTAGCATTTACAGAATATTCCATTATCAGTACAGCCCGGATATACAACTGATTAAATGCTTATTTTTTATAGCATTGTGGAGTAGTGGTTAGGGCTCTGGACTCTTGACTGGAGGGTCGTGGGTTCAATCCCAGGTGGGGGACACTGCTGCTGTACCCTTGAGCAAGGTACTTTATCTAGATTGCTCCAGTAAAAACCCAACTGTATAAATGGGTAATTATATGTAAAAAATAATGTGATATCTTGTAACAATTGTAAGTCGCCCTGGATAAGGGCGTCTGCTAAGAAATAAATAATAATAATTGGGTGAGACATGTGTTGCCTGTGAAACTCACTCAGACAGTGGTGACTGCTAAGAGGTATCATGTGGAGTGTAAACAGCTATGACAATGTATTTGGTTATCTGAGTGTACATTCGAGAGATTGTTTGTCTTCTTAGGAAATTAATTTGATGCTTATCCACAATCTAAGCTCTTCCAGATAACCGAGGAGGGAGAGGGCCTCCCCCTCACAGAAGAGGAGTTGTAAACCTAGGCTGTGGCTTCCTTGTGCTCCAGTTGGCCCTTTAGTACAGATACACTGTGTTTCCATTGAAAAACACTTTTTAAATCACTATTTGAAGTGATTCAAACTTGAATACAATTTCTGACTCTACTCATCTGTCTTCTTTCACTCTCTGGTGGGTTTGCAGTGTTATTCCGATCTGATAAACATGCACACCAAAGCCCAAGTGTGCCCTGCTAGCGTTCTCCGTTATCTGCTAAACAAAACTCTGCCACGGGGCAGAGGAAGGATATAATTTCTACTTGATGAGCTAATTGCTGTGCGAGTGATTAGTGCTTCCTTATGATTACTGCTTTCAGCAGATTCTCAAGGGCCTTCAGAGTGCCTATAGCTGCAAATGCCATTTCAATAATAGCAGACCAAAACAGCCAAGTAAAAACAATCAAGGTTCAATATCTATAAAAGGGGACCATTTATAAAAAATTGGACTAAATTGGAGTATTCCCTATTTTATTGCATCAGGAACTACTGGGTGCTTGTATAAAACATATTTATAAGGCTAATCCATTTATTATAACTTGGCTGTTTTTGTACCAGTAACATATTCTTGGACTGCTATCACAGTAATGCCAGGGTAACATATTAGGACCGCTGTATAATATTTTTTCTCTAAACCCAATGTGTTGCCATTTCTGGTAATGTTTTGGTCTGCTAGTGGTTCTGCAAAGATTTCTTCAGGGTAATAAACTGGTAGTAGAATATAATCCCAATAGGATATTTCAAATGTTTCTGTAAACCTGAATCAGAGACCCAGTGATTATTTGTCAGTGTATGAATCTGAACTGAAGAAACGTCCCTGGTGTGTTCTAAGTTGTTCGTGCCAGCAAAACTTGCTATGTTCTCTAAACTGCTTTGCAAAAATAAGACCTTTTAATTGTAATGGAGAGCCCTTAATTATAATGCATGGTGTTTTTGTAGGAAAACGATACCTTGGAGAGCTGCTATAGAGAGCTATAAATGTGCCCTCTTTGGGAACAAGGTAGCAGAGCACCTTATTTGAGTTCACTTGCTGACGATTGTTCTTAAAAGTATTAACACTTATAAATTAGGAAGTGTTCTATATATATATATATATATATATATATATATATATATATATATATATATATATATATATATATATATATCAGGACTTTAAAAAGAGATTTGTTACTAAAACAATATGTAATATTCAATTATATTTATCAACTTTAGTACTACAGTACTAGGATATATTTTATAATGAAAACAACAAATTATTAGTATGTAATACTGCATTTCAAATTTTGGTTTACATTATGAAATGCTGTTAGAACTATCTTAAAGTAAAAGCAAACCAATAACGCAAGTATTGGTACAAGCTGAAGAGAGGCATAACTTTTAGTGAGACGGGGAGAAGAGGCTGCAACACGCGAGTCACAGTTAAAGACAGCTCAAGAACAACTCCAGTGACCAAGCAGAAAAGGTACGGTGTATGCTTGCTTCATACTCAGCTTTCAGTTTGTTGCATGAGTTGCAGAGACTACAAAAGTCAGATGTAACTGGACGGTAAGATACATATATATATATATATATATATATATATATATATATATATATATATATATATATATATATATATATATATATATATATAGCTCATGTGACCACCTTTATTTAGCGACCACAATGATATTTGTGCTTTTATTTAACTGTAAGAGACCACCTCCTAACGCGTGCAGCGACCACAATTCTCTTACCCAGCAAGGGTCTGAAAAATGTATTAAGCACCCTTACACAGTGCTACTGTAATAAGAAAAAATATGGTTTGTCCTAAATTCAAAGCAATACGGTAACCATTTTAGCTGTCTTTTATCTGTAATCAATAAAACAGCGCTCTCTTGTAATGGGAGAGAAAACGTGGAGAAACAAAAGGTCCTCCTTAGATGACAGAAGTTATTACATTTGTAAAGACAGTAAGTGCCAGAAAAACTGCTGAAAGATTCGGCACTAGAAAGACGCAGATACAGCATTTTAAAACGGAAAGAACATGGTCTTGAAGTTTTCAGGTTTTTGTTCACGTGACCGTGTTTTGAGCCGATTCAATATCTTAATTAAACTCTTAATTACTAAACAAAGTCGCTTCTTTTTACCTTGATGTCCTGATTGACTTGCTGATTCTGTGTCACCTTCTTCATTATTCGAACACAAGAGCAAGCAATGACATTAATCACTTACCCCAGATGCTACTTCAATTGCATTCCGTTCTCACACTTGCCTGGGAACTAGACAGTTTTCAATGTGTCCGTTTCGTGTTGTGTTGTTCTTTCCCGCTGATTTAACAGAATGTTCTCATAATTAGGATGTAGCAGCTTAAGAATTAAAGGCAAACCGTTAAAAAGTTAAAATAAGCACCGAAAAATTCAAGCCATACTTATAAGAGTATGAAACCAATGTGCGCGGTAATCGAAAAAGATCTTATGTTTATGCTGGCGTTGGTTTCAGGATGCAATGAATCAACACGTACCTGAAACGCAGACACAGGCATTGAAATCTGCAAAGGATTTAAAACATTTTGTGTGACCTGCAGACAGGCAAGCATTCATTACTTTAACTAAATCTTTTTTTTTTTTTGTAAATGTATTATCTAAATGAATGTTATTAAATTACATACTACCTTTTGTTCATATGACATCTTCTGGCTTTTACAGTGTATGTAAGACATACATAATTACAGGAAAGCATGTCAGAGACAAATAGAAAATTAATAAGTTATGGGCCCTCTTTTAAGAGACCACCTGTGTTAAGAGGCCACTATTAGACTGTCCCTCTTAATACAGGTTTGACTGTATGTATATATATATATATATATATATATATATATATATATATATATATATATATATATATATATATATATATATATATTAATTGCCAAGACTTTATTTGAATTGAAAACTATGTAGCATTCATAGCAGACATAACAGCTACACGACACTGTAGGTTAAAATGGGGTGCTATGTTTTTAATATGCTTTACGATACCTCTGTGGGCATTAAAATGCTTACCTGTGCTTTACCATGCTTTGGTGTTAAGTATTATGATTATGATTGTTACAATTAACTCTATCTAATTACAATTTATCTGGTGGTACCCTTTTAATAGGACTTTGGTGTTAAGGACTTTGGTGTTAAGGATGCATCTCCAAAACACACACTGGGACAATTATCTAAAGTAGATACTCTATTAGACTTGAATTCAATAATAATATATAGTCATTTAATTCAGTACTATCTTGTATGTTCATTTTAAATGTACAGCTTGTGTAATATAAAAGCAATGAAATGGAAAAGGGTCCTGCAAAAGGATTTTGTGGATTCTTTATCCTATTATAATAAATAAATAAAAACACATCAATATTTCTAAATATTAAGTATTGTTCAATACTTGTGTAAAAACATTACAACAAGATCCTTTTAGGGCCTCATTTACTAAGCAGCAGTAATTTCACCAGAATTAAAATTGAGATGACTGTGCATGCCAAAGTGTCATGCCTTATTTACTAACTAATCAGAAGCAAAAATACCGGTTGGAAAAATTCTAATTAGCAAACAAATTGTGGGATGACAACAGGTCTGAAGTTGAAAAAAGCCTGCTAGGTATTCATTTAATTTTACTTCTGTACTGTTTAAGCCTTTTATACATATCTATATGTACATAATGTAATGTCTACAAACATTACTGTTATTTTAATGTGCCCTCATATGTATTAGGCTATTATTATTATTATTATTATTATTATTATTATTATTTACTATAAATATATATATATATATATATATATATATATATATATATATATATATATATATATATATATATATATATATATAAATAAATAAATAAATAATTAACTAACTAAAATACAGATAAATGCTCTTGGGGTCAGCGAATGTAATGCAGAAACAATTAAAAAGCTCCAGTAAAATAGTAAAAAGTAGCAGAATTTGAACTCAATTCAACTGTTTGACACAATGTTACAAGATTCATCAAGATTCATTGTTACAACGTAACCTCCCAACTTGGATAATCCAGAATGAACCTACAGAAAAATGTACCTGTTTAGTTACAATTTTAGTAACTATATTTAATTACAACGGTGATGAATCTTGTATCATTGTCTCAAGCAGTTCAAATGTGCTTCTAACACTGTTTGATCAATAAAAGGTATTTAAAGGTCGTTGGGTACACTAAAAACAAACAAACAGTAAATTTAATGGTCAAATGACTGGCAGCAGTGTTTTAAGGTCACAGGACAGAGGGTGGGTGCAAACCCGGGACCTCTCACACTAAAGCATAGTGTCGATACCGCTGTACAAAAGAGCCAGCTCCCTTGCAAGGATGGTATATCGGGCTTATGTCTTCATGTGTGATTACGTCACTTACCAGTCCTGCTGCTGCCTTCCCCCATGCACGCTACACTCTCCCCTGCCAGCCTCAAGTCCGCCCTGGACATGCTCACCAGGCTACAGTCAGACGAGTGTGTGCCGCAGTACCTGCATCCCACTGATAACACCAATGTAGCGAACTTCGGTAAACGCAGGCAGGCGCGTCACACAGGGTGAGGCAATCCACACACAGGGGAGGGCGGCGCAAACCCGGGACCTCTCGCACTAAAGCATAGCACAGATACCGCTGTACAAAAGAGCCGGCTCTCTTGCAAGGAGCTTATATTGGGCTTATGTCTTCGTGTGTGATTACGTCACCTACCAGCCCTGCTGCTGCCTTCCCCTGTGCACGCTACAGTATTGTTATACTCACTTATTTGTATTACATGCATCATTTTCATCCCAAATGGAACTTCGGAACTGAGTGTTCCGGGCGGTTTTATGAATAAAGGTAGGTATTTATCGTAAGGTATGTGAAATAAAGGTCGTTCTGGAGGGGGTTTTACACCACTGAAGGTATTACATCTTCAGAATTTAGTTTTAATTTACCAGATCACTCAAAATACACAGGTTCTGTATATAGGGCAAATGAAACATTATACATGGGCTGAGATAAAAGTATAACAATGAATTTATAAAACACGGCTTTTTTTAAAAGATCACATACATGATTAAAATACAGAACTCACAATAGCAGGCAAGTAACACAAATAGATTACAATTAACATCAATGAAAAAATCAAAGACCAGGCTTCAATACAGGTATGCTACAATTAACAGCAATGAGATAATTAGAAATGGAATTCAGGGCAAGTAGTTACAATTAGCATTAATAAATTAATTAATACTTGAATTCCAATATAGATAAGTTACAATTTGCATCAATGAAGTCATTAAAGATCAGATTTCAGTACAAATAAATTGCAACTAACTTCAATGAAGCAATCAGAAATTGAATTCAGTGCAGGGACAATTAGCATCAATGAAGTAGTTAGATTGGATTTCATACAGATAATTGTGCAATTAAAACAGGCAGCTCATAGAATCAGGACAACAGTGGTAAAGCAAGTAATTACTACACTACAAACAATACTACAACCAAGTAACCAGTACACTCCAAACCAAGTGAATATCACACTACAAATGTACAAAATACTAATGATAATCCAAACAAAGAATCCAAACCAATTCAAACATTTCACCAAAACAAGAGAAACAAAAAAAAACACAATACAGCAAATCACTCTCAATACCAGTATTACTCTCTTTCAATGAGGATATATCTTAACATTACATCTTTTTTTCATTTTTTTTTCCATTTCTTAATATTTCACTGACCAGCCGTTGTATCGGTATGTTTGCTGCACTAAAGGCTTCCACTAATTCAATCGTGTTGACATTGCATGTTTCTCCTTGCTCCTTCTGTGCACCTTTTAAACAATCCTGTGATTGTGAGCTGCTTGATTGTCTTGTTTTTGTGAGCTGCTCTGTCAAGATGTTTTTCAAAAGTACCTTTTCTTAGCTGATCCAAAAACACATTACAAGTTGAGCAAAGCAGAATCCTGCCATCTACATGCAACGTCCCTTTTAAGTAGCTCTGAATGTGATGTTGAAATTAATGTAGCTTTTTTTTTTTTAAATTGTGTTAGCTGTCTGTATTTTTAAAGTTAATAATACACTTCAAACTAATACATCAGCAATAGCTAAACAACCATTTTAAACTTCCCGCCTCTGACTCGCATGTTACGTCATTGTACAGTATGTACAGTGTTGACATTGCATGTTTCTCCTTGCTCATTCTGTGCACCTTTTAAACAAGAGGCTGTGTGGTCCAGTGGTTAAAGAAAGGGGTTTGTAACCAGGAGGTCCCCGGTTCAAATCCCACCTCAGCCACTGACTCATTATGTGACCCTGAGCAAGTCACTTAACCTTAGACCCTTGTGCTCTGTCTTTCAGATGAGACATAATTGTAAGTGACTCTGCAGCTGATGCATAGTTCACACACCCTAGTCTTTGTAAGTTGCCTTGGATAAAGGTGTCTGCTAAATAAACAAATAATTTGTATGAGAGACTGCCTGGGAATATCAACTGCTGGAGACATTTTCTTAAGATTGGAGTGTTGCTTCTTCTGGGTTTTTACTCTTAAAGATAACTCCAGTGGAGTACAAAAGAGTCCTACCCGAGGTGTTAGGAAGGAGGTGTACATTTATTTAAACTGAGCAAGTCACTTAACCTCCTTGTGCTCCGTCTTTCGGGTGAGACGTAATTGTAAGTGACTTTGCAGCTGATGCACAGTTCACACACCCTAGTCTCTGTAAGTCGCCTTGAATACCTTTTCTTAGCTGATCCAAAAACACATTACAAGTTGAGCAAAACAGAATCCTGCCATCTACATGCAACGTCCCTTTTAAGTAGCTCTGAATGTGATGTTGAAATTAATGTAGCTTTTTTTTAAAAAAATTGTGTTAGCTGTCTGTATTTTTAAAGTTAATAATACACTTCAAACTAATACATCAGCAATAGCTAATTAACCATTTTAAACTTCCCGCCTCTGACTCGCATGTTACGTCATTGTACAGTATGAGGAATTCACCATTCATGAAGCCGGAATTTGTTTGACCCTGTTGCCGTAGTAACCAAATGCACGGCATTGACACTGAACTGTGTACAGCTACCGTAGCACTGATTTACTTGATAAAAGTATGACATGAACAGGGGAGGTGAAGAGTAATGTCAAATACTGCAAGGAAAATAAAATGCATATTTTTCATGGTAGGCAGTAAAATACATGATTTCTGTGAAATTCGTGATATGGTTAATTTTCCGGAGCCCTAAGGCTAGTATGATCTGTGCTCAATCTGTATCTAGTTATTACTTCTTCCTCATACAGCTCTAGTAATGTCTGCCTGGTCCGAAATACTCTCTTCCAGACTCTTACTCTCCTGTGCAGCTCTTCTGCTGGTTCTGTGACACCGCCTGGTTTCAATAAGCGGTACATTTAACACACACTGAGGCACCTAATAAAGTTAGTGAATATGGTTTGCATATCAAAATACCTCCCTCACGGTATTTTGTGACGTAAAGGGCTTACTGCGTGCAAAACACTACCGCTGTTTAGTGAATGAGGCTAGTGTCTTTTTACACATATGATTTCACCTACTGTATACACTACACAGTTTTATTAAGGCAATATATTTAGAAAGTTCATTTGAATTGGGCTTTAAACAATTTCTCAATGGTTATTGTGATATTTATAACTCTACTATAGCTTATATCGTAAAGTGTTTGATTTCTAAAGCGATAATGAATATGTTTGTCCTCCCCAGACTGTGACAGCGATGTCAGTAATGTTGTTCAGTTTGCTGGCTCCAGCTGTCTGGTCGCACTTCCTCTCCCTTGTGTGCTGTTCAGAGCAGACAGGGGCGGGGCTTGCAGCGTGTACACTGGGCAGTCTGAAGGGGCGGGGCTTCTCTGCGGAGGGTGACATCATCATCGGCGGAATATTTCCAGTTCATTATAACAAAGTTTTCCCGGACACCCCGTTCACAGAGCTGCCTGGACCCACCCGCTGTGAGATGTGAGTAGAACCTGCTCTGAATTGTATAGGGTTCATCTGAACACTGAATCCCAAGTAAAAATGAGTAACTGCTATTCTGCTGTTCTTCACATAACACCCCCATGAGCATGCTCTGCCTCCTCACAACCAGGTTCATATTTATTTATCCATTTTGTGATCTAAAATGTTATTTCTTCCCTGTTAGGATTCAGTGCATTAAAATGACAGAAGATTCCACATTTTATAAAGGCCTCAGATTATGAATCCTATTATTCACGATACAGTACAGTTTCACAGCTGGAAACTGAGTGTAAACAGACTTACCCTTAGAAAAGCATAACACAGTGAATAAAGAACATAAGAAAGTTTACAAACGAGAGGAGGCCATTCAGCCCATCTTGCTCGTTTGGTTGTTAGTAGCTTATTGATCCCAGAATCTCATCAAGCAGCTTCTTGAAGGATCCCAGGGTGTCAGCTTCAACAACATTACTGGGGAGTTGGTTCCAGACCCTCACAATTCTCTGTGTTAAAAAGTGCCTCCTATTTTCTGTTCTGAATGCCCCTTTATCTAATCTCCATTTGTGACCCCTGGTCCTTGTTTCTTTTTTCAGGTCAAAAAAGTCCCCTGGGTTGACATTGTCTATACCTTTTAGGATTTTGAATGCTTGAATCAGATCACTACGTTAAAACAGTGACAGCATTGTAAAGCATAAGTAAGCATTGTAAAGACCAGTGAGGTTTGGTTAAGTGTATTAATAAACATGGCAAACCTGAGTAAACTATAGTAAATGCATAAAATAACCATTGGAAAAGCGTAAACCTACAAACATGCAGTGTAAACATACTGTGGTAGACTTTTATGAGTGTAGGGTAGGGAGGGGTGAGAATGGGTTACTAAAACACTGGGATCCTTTAAGAGCACATTTCTGTGATCAGTTGGCTGCAATTGGAACTAGGGCCAAATGGTCTCTTGTTTGTATTTTTCTTCTGTTCTTTTTGTTCTAAACACACGGTTTGTGATGACAATAAGAGAGTCATTGCCGAGTTTCAGAGCCAATGTTACATTTAGGAGTCATACTTTTATAATAGTGTGTTCTTTTGCTGGCTGGATTTATCAATTGCTTGGAAATTGAGATTCACAATACAGAGAATATACTGAAATCTAGGGCAAAACATTCACATCTGATGTGATTCTAACTGAGACTGAGGCTGACGATGGATAATGTATTTAGGGTGTTTTGGCAGGCATGTGGTTCAATTCCTGCATTCATTGTTGATGCCCACTCATTGGTGGGCAAGCTAGCCATATGATTGTGAAAAGACAGACTTGTGTCCTTGTCTGAGAAAGAGTGAAGAACTCATGGAACATCTTGAGATTTTGTTACATGAATTGGCAGGTTTTGGGTTTCAGTGTACCGAACAGAACCTGCAAACAACATGCGTATCCTGAGAAAGCCATGACAGGCATGCTGGACCTTCAAATTCCCCTCAGGCTGCAACTAGGGGTTCATTTGTAAACGAAAATGTACTGGGTCTTAGAATTAAGGAAGGGGTAGTTGTATATAGACCTAATGTACTGACTTGTACGGATTTACACTAGCTCCCATACATGCTTCAAGTTCTCATCTGCTTGTGGATCGGGGTTTCGTGCCTTATTGTTGGTGTCGGTAGCTGCATGCCCACCTTTGCCTAGCCATGGTTTAACATAAACATGGTTTTAACAATATCAGCGACGGGCCATCACTAAACTAAAATCTCCCATTTTGTTGTTGATCTAGTTTCAGTCAGCGGTCCTACCGCTGGGTGCAGACTATGGTGTTCGCAATCAAAGAGATCAATCAGAATGCAACACTGCTCCCCAACCTAACACTGGGCTTTGGGATTTACGATACCTGTGGTGCCGTCCACCGAGGGATAGAGGGCGCTCTGTGGATGATGAGTGGTCAGGAAGTCTTGGTGCCTGGGTACCGCTGCCTGCCTGGCACCCCCTGGCTGCCATCATCGGAGATGCAGGCTCTCGGATTTCGCTGGCCATCGCCTGAATCCTTGGACTGTACAGCTACCCACTGGTAAGGGGAACTTGTACAGGTCTGAGTAATCTCTACTTCAGGGCTTCTGTGTATATTTACACTAATATTAGTTCAGTAACTATACACTCTTCTTTGTAGATTTTGTTTTTGGTATGAGTTATTACATAATATGGACATGATATGGTTAACAAATATTTTCAGTTTTATCACCTAATACCAATATATTTCTTTGAGCCAATTGAACAATGAAAATCAGTAAGAGTTCGATTGAAACCAACAACACAGTGCCTCAATGACTCAATTGAACTTGGCTTTCCACAGATCAGCTATTTTGCGACAGTGCCCCAGCTCAGTGACCGGCGGCAGTTCCCTCATTTTTCGGACGATCCCTAGCGATGTTTTCCAGGTGCAGGGCTGGTCCGGCTGATGCAACACTTTGGCTGGTCCTGGCTGGGGCTCCTGGCATCGGAGGACGACTACGGGCAGATGGGCAGTCAGATCCTGCAGAAGGAGTTGCTGCAGAGCGGGGCATGTCTGGCCTTCTATGAAACTGTGCCCCTGCTTTATGACAAGAGGAAGATACAACGCATAGTACAGGTTAATACAGTACAATACAATACGTACAGAACAGTGGTCCTCAACCCCAGAGTGGCCAGCCTTCAATGACAACTGGTGAACCCTTTGCTAAAATGTGTAGAACTTGTCTTGACACGGTTTACACAATGGTGGCATTCTTGTTCGGTGCTGAATGATTTTAGAATGAAAATAGACCACAGCATCACTAAATTGTGCATTTGTGTGGGTTGAGGCACTTTTTGCATCTGTATCACAATTTATAATTTTTCTACCCAAGTTCATATGTCCAATGTCACATCACAATTGTAACCCACTTACCAGTCAGAAGGACTGCTCCCAGTCTCAGCTGACTCTGATTCAGTCACTGCCGGCAGGGTCATTGAAGATGAAATACTGTATGACCAGCTGATTCTACTCCCTTACCTAAGAATTGGCAAAGGAAACACTCCCTGTGGGCCCCAGCCAAGATTCAGCTTATTAATGTTACCTTATATTTTGTGATAAACCACTGGGTTGGCTGAAACTCAATTTGAATCCTTTCCATAAATTGTAACTAGGGCTTCTGATTTTCGGTTTAACCGATAAAAACGATAAAACACCCCGATACAAAAAAACGAAATCGGTGTATAGCCAAATAGCCAATAAACAATGGAAAAACTGGCAATGGTTACTTAATTCACATTGACTTCACCCCTTTCCAATAAAAAAAACTGCAACAAACTACCTTTCCCAGTGCAGTTGGCAATGTCCCTCCTTCCTGACTTGTATCTATCATTGATTCGTTCTGAATACTTTAAACCCACCCCAACTACTGAGTGGCAGCAAATTCCTAAATTTCTATTGGAGACTCTGCTTGCGAGATTTAAAATGAGATTACAACTAGAAACGGAGACCTGTTCGCGGGATTTGAAGCATATTAAAGTTAAATAGGGAGGATGTGGGGTACTATATAAAAAAATGCCTAAGCACACAAAAACCCCAGAAGAATGTCCAAGCATTTTGCAAAGTAACCGAAAACAATAATTTCATGGAGTATATAAAAAGCGAAAGCCCAGAAAAAAAGGTTTCGGGGTATCTTGAAAATAGCAAAATATAAGCACTGAACAATTAAATTAATAAAAACCAAAAAACAGAAGCCCTAATTGTAACATAGCTGGGATCAGGATTCTAACTACATTTGTAACCAACTTGTAGATGCAATACCAGTTGGCTTTATAGGTCTTCTGGCCTGGGCTTGTTTTTGTACCACAGCCACCTGAACGAGGAAAGCAGCAATGAGGGGGACACTATATTTCAACTTGTAAAGAAGAAATTTGACACAAATTCTAAACAACAAAGTGGGTCACTTGTCTCCAATTCACTGCAGGTTGTGAAGAGTTCCTCTGCTAAAGCCATCATTGTCTTCACCTTTGAGTCCTTCCTGATGCCCGTCGTAGTGGAAATGGCACGTCAGAACGTGACGGGCAAAGTGTGGGTTGCCACCGAGGGCTGGTCTACATCGCACAACCTGGCAAACAGAGAGCTCCTGAAGACAATGGATGGAACCATTGGGTTTGCAATCCGCAGGGCTGATATACCTGGGCTCAGGGAACACCTACTGAGTGTGTCACCCCATTCACCCACCGGCAACACCAACCAGTACACAGCCAACAGCGTTAAGGAAAGCAGCAATAATAGCCTCAGAGAAACTGGCACTGCCAACACCACAAAGAGAACTGAAGAGAACAAAAGCTTGGTCAAGTTGTTTTGGGAGGAGATGTTTAAGTGCAAGTGGCCCGACATCCAGGACAACCTTGGAGGCTCACAGCAGCTTTGCACAGGCCAGGAGAATCTTAGCCAGCTGGGCATGGCTACAGCTTACTCTGACGTTTCCAATCTCAGAATCAGTTACAATATCTACAATGCTGTGTATGCTGCTGCTCACGCTCTGCACGACCTCCACTCCTGCCAGCCTGGGGAGGGACCCTTTGCTAATGGAGGCTGTGCGAACATCAGGGATTTTGAACCTTGGCAGGTAATACACAATACTATATAGGCAAGATTCTCAAAGCTATTTACTCATCTTAGTTAAGAATAAAAACAGCAACGAACATTTCTAAAATGAATAAGACACAACCTTCAAACAAGTTGTTTATTTCTGGTTTGGTAACTTGCAACATGGATGCGTGCTTACAATCTGCTCATGGCATTTTGGAGTAAATAACTCTTGAGTCTGTAGCCCTGTGTGTCACAATACACATGTCACAAATCCTGAAATATGGTAAATAGTTTACTTTGTGTGAAGTGTGGTAATTTAAACATTTCATTGAAATACTACGTCACTTCTGAGAGTGTTGCATTATTGTAAGGTTCAAAGCACATGAATCCAATTATTGTTTTGGCGACAGTTATTTTCAGTATTGCAGATTTCTACTTCATATTGAAGCACAGGGATGTGTTATAAATAGTTTGTTTATTTACTAGATGTTGAGTTTCCAAATACAATTTAATAGTTATTTGTATAATTTATATTTGTGTTTGTGAAATTTTCAAGCCATTTACTGTTGATAGCACGGTATTGTTTTTTTAATGGGTATTTTGTCACTGATGAATGGTTGAGAAAAACGGTATTTTTGTTGACAGTTACTGCATATTTCAAATGTTAGGAAACATATTTAACAGTCTATTACAAAGTAACACTGTGGGGAAATAGTAAGTATATTTAAATACATTTTTTATCCTATTTTCCTCAATTTGAAATACCAAGTTTCAATGTAGCCTCATTACTGCAGCCTACTTACCAATTATGAAGACCAAAAATCAATGGCCAACCTATGTTCCAATCCATGGGTGACCAAAGGCCAATGCAACACTCCCTGTGTCCCTCTGTCCAAGAACTGCAATCAAGTCTTCACAAGCCTGTGTCTCTCTCTGCTCTCTTGCTCTCCTGCACAATGGGGCCTTTTCTGGTTGAGTCACTGGAGACTGCTAGAGGACATTGTCATTGACAGCCAATCAAAGGCTTCATGGCAAGCAAATTAGATAACAGTCCAAACACATGTGTTCTACAGCATGCCTTCATCCAGCAATCATATCAGTGCAACTTCGTCACGTGTGAACAACCGAGGGCCTGAATTTAAAATAAAAAGTCATGAAAAATGACTCATTTTGCCACCGTCTCAACCTTTGTCTGAGGATATCTTTCATTTTGTTCCATAGCTCCTCCACTACATAAAGAAAGTGCGTTTCAACAATAATGCTAAAGAGGAGGTGCATTTTGATGAAAACGGCATTTCCCCAACTCGCTATGACATCCTAAACTGGCAGAAGACCCCTACAGGTGACATCCAGTATGTAAAGATTGGAAGTTTTGACTACAGTGCTCCATCAGGACGAGACCTGGAAATAAATGAGAGCGCCATCATCTGGAATGGAGGCCAAACACAGGTGAGGGTCAAGTATAGAATGTTCCAAAAAAATATAGGGCCCTAATCATAAAGCATGCTTATCTCTTAGACACATGTACACATGTAGCTGCCCTTAAATCCTGTGCATATTTTTAGTCACTTATTTATGAAGTAAGTTTATCTCTGCATGTGCTGAAGTCTGTTCTACATGTTCGGTGCAATAGAATTTGTTAAACAAGGGTAGAGTTTGTTTAAGTCTTGTTTTCAGTCACATTTATGCAGAGATAAAACACATATTCGGTTATTCTTTTTTTTACTTTACCACTAATTTAAATCACTTCAAATTTACTTTGATAACAAATGTACTTTTATAAAAAAAAAAAAAAAAAAAAAAAAAAAACGTACCCATCTCAAAACACTTTGAAGTCCTGGTATCACCTCCCTGTATTTGATAACTACATTCTTTACAGTACCCTACTTATTTCCAGCTACAGTACAGTATTAAAAAATGTATTATTTTCCATCTTTCGTGGGTTGCAAAAAAGACGTGTGTTTTGAATACTGTGGACTACCACTATAGCGCAGCTTCTATACCTGCAGAATGGATTGCTGAGAGGAGCAGGTGAGCAGGGAGAGATGTAGAAAAGGGTTATTCTAGAGTTAACCCTACATATTCATTTTCAGCCTTATGCCATTTCTAATTTTAGAATGATACAAACATGAAACTGTATGCAATATGCATTTGTAATACATTCACTTCCAGCACAGCATTTGATACTGTTGTTCATTACAGTATTCTGCTTATTACCTGTTTAAGTAAGGTATTGAAAAAATATAATTATATATTTTTCCGACAGTCTGAGCTCTCTTTATCCCCTTTGTTCTCCAGACCCTGGTTATTGACAATAGGCAGTCTGAGCTCTCTTTCTCCCCCTCGCTCTTCAGGCCCCGGTCTCAGCATGCAGTGAAAGTTGCCCCCCTGGGAGTCGCAAAGCAGCGCTCCGTGGTCAGCCTGTTTGCTGCTTTGACTGCATCCCCTGTTCTGAGGGTGAAATCACCAACCACACAGGTAAGTGAGGGGTTGGGATTGCAGGGGGGAGATCGGTACAGGTGGGTGAGTGGGGTTGAGATTGCAGGAGGGAGATCGGTACAGGTGGGTGAGTGGGGTTGGGATTGCAGGAGGGAGATCGGTACAGGTGGGTGAGTGGGGTTGGGATTGCAGGGGGGAGATCGGTACAGGTGGGTGAGTGGGGTTGAGATTGCAGGAGGGAGATCGGTACAGGTGGGTGAGTGGGGTTGGGATTGCAGGAGGGAGATCGGTACAGGTGGGTGAGGGGTTAGGATTGCTGGTGGAGATCGGTACAGGTGGGTGAGTGGGGTTGGGATTGCAGGAGGGAGATCGGTACAGGTGGGTGAGTGGGGTTGGGATTGCAGGAGGGAGATCGGTACAGGTGGGTGAGTGGGGTTGGGATTGCAGGAGGGAGATCGGTACAGGTGGGTGAGTGGGGTTGGGATTGCAGGGGGGAGATCGGTACAGGTGGGTGAGTGGGGTTGGGATTGCAGGGGGGAGATCGGTACAGGTGGGTGAGTGGGGTTGGGATTGCAGGAGGGAGATCGGTACAGGTGGGTGAGTGGGGTTGAGATTGCAGGAGGGAGATCGGTACAGGTGGGTGAGTGGGGTTGGGATTGCTGGTGGAGATCGGTACAGGTGGGTGAGTGGGGTTGAGATTGCAGGAGGGAGATCGGTACAGGTGGGTGAGTGGGGTTGGGATTGCAGGAGGAGATCGGTACAGGTGGGTGAGTGGGGTTGGGATTGCAGGTGGAGATCGGTACAGGTGGGTGAGTGGGGTTGGGATTGCAGGAGGGAGATCGGTACAGGTGGGTGAGGGGTTAGGATTGCTGGTGGAGATCGGTACAGGTGGGTGAGTGGGGTTGGGATTGCAGGGAGTAGTTGCGCTCTGTAGGGGAGACTGGTATGAGCTTTCCCTCTGTCTGTTTAATATAGCAGCATAGGAGCCCTAAGGTGTTAATTGAGGAGCTGTACTTCAGGGGTTAACTCTTTCCTACCTCTGTAGATGACTTTGAGCAGTAGGCTCTGTCAAATTTTTATATATTTATTAATTCGTATTGTGTTTGGTGGCTAACTCCATCTTAGAGAACACTTCGGCTAAGAGAACCCTTTGCTTGCTTCCTGAGGGGTGTTCTCTTAGCTGTAGACTACTGTACTACTTTAGGCTAAATAAAGCTCTCAGTTTCTGTGCTTTATTCTCAATATATCTGTTAAGTTTGTATTTCTGGGTCAAAGCATGTTACTGACAAAGCATGTAGGGGTCCATCGGATATGTGAAAATATCATATGTCAGAGGGGGTCGTTATACTACATAACTAGGAAATGTTTACTATTATTATTATTATTATTTATTTCTTAGCAGACGCCCTTATCCAGGGCGACTTACAGTCGTGAACAAAAATACATTTCAAGGATCACAGTACAAGTATTAATACAATTAAGAGAAAGATAAATACAATGACTTTGGTTCTAGCAGGTACAAGTATGACAAAATACGATTCAATAACGGAGCAGATAACAGTGTCAGTGATAATTACATCAGGATATTAAATAAAAAATGCTACAGATTAAATAACACTTGACAGATTACAGTACTCTAAAGTACAGGATTAAATGCAGTAAAATATGGAGCAGATAAGAGCAAGTAAAGTGCATTTAAGGAAGAGTGATAAGTGTCCAGATGGAAAAGAGTTTCTACAGGTGCTGTCTGAGGAGGCGCCGGAAGATGGTCAGGGACTGGGCAGTCCTGACATCTGTAGGGAGGTCATTCCACCACTGAGGGGCGAGGGTGGAGAAGGAGCGGGATCTGGAGGCAGGGGAGCGTAAAGGAGGTAGAGCCAGTCTTCTAGTGCAGGAGGAGTGGAGAGGTCGAGTGGGGGTGTACTAGCATTTGAAGTAGGCTATAAACAAATACTAACCCATAGTTAACCCATAGTTACATCAGTTACTTGAATTATATTAATAAATTTGCTGTTGTTTTGCACTTCACTGTTTCCTCATAAGAAACCCAAAAGTTATTTTAAATCAAATGTGTGTACAAAAGCAAAAACCTCTTTTTAGACTTCTTCTTGGTCAGATTGTACAATTCAAATACCCTCATAGGAGTATAATGAGAAAATACACAAACTAAGCCATGGTTTCAACTAGCACAGCACTGTTCAACACACAGGTACCTGCTTTTAGAAATATGTGGTGATAAGGGCTGGTCGAGCTTGTGGTAACTTTCTTACTTTGTTACTCGTAAGTGACAGGGGATACAGCACCACCCATGTGCATTAGTCTGTAACGCCCCTTGAATTCATGAGAATGTCATTTATTAACGCACATGCAGATTTTCAGTTAACTCACCTTTAACTGTAAAGGGAAATTAGCAATTTGGCGGAAATACACCAACTGCATTTCTTTCCTCATAAAGAAAATCACTTTTTAGACAACACTGCATGCTGTATTAATGCAATACCAGTAAGACACAGGGGAAAACCATGCCCAATATATCTTATCTACTTCTCAGAATGGTATAATAGTGCAAATGTGTTATCTTCTTGTGTGCTTCACTCACATAGCATGGCATAGAACACAAATCTGCTGACAAAAATCTCTCTCCTATCTCTCAGACTCCATAGAGTGCCTGCACTGCCCAGAAGGTTCCTGGTCTAACAAGCAGTGGGACAGCTGTATTCCCAAGGTGGTTGAGTTTCTTTCTTACAAGGAGCCCCTGGGTGCTGTGCTGGCATCTCTCTCTGTTCTCACCTCACTTCTGCCTGCCTCAACACTCGCTCTCTTCCTGTGGCACCACCACACGCCAATTGTGAAAGCTAACAACTGTCAGCTGAGCTACGTGCTGCTGTGTGCCCTGGCGCTGTGCCCCTTGTGTTCACTAATCTTCATCGGTCAGCCTTCGCCCGCCTCCTGCATGCTACGCCAGACAGCCTTTGGCATCATATTTGCCCTCAGCATCTCCTGCGTTCTGGCTAAGACTGTCCTGGTGGTGATAGCTTTCAAGGCCTCCATACCCGGCAGCAGCTTGCACTAATGGGTAGGAACTCGATTACCAAACTCCATTGCTTGCTTGGGCACCTTCATTCAGGTTGGTATCTTTTTTTTAAATTTCTTCTGAATAATTATTTACCATTTTTTAAATAGCCAGTTCAAATGTTGTCTCACTGCTTCAATCCACTTACCGATCAGTAGGACTGAAGATTTTACCAAGCTACTGAGCTGTAGATGCAAGGGTCCAGTCTGGGAATAGTTCTCGATGGTGAACTATGCCTAGAGAAACAACAGCAGTCCACCCTCTCCCAGCCCCCTAGCCCTAACCCCATCCCTAACCACACCCCCTACCCCTGACCCCATCCCTAAACACACCCTCCTACACTTAATAATTTTCATTTTGAAAATTATAATTGTTGCTAATTAGTCAAGGTTTACATTATTTTCTTTGTCTTAAAATAAGGGTTTTGTAATAAACAGGTAGGATGAGCCGCGGGTGGATGGGGTCAAGTTTAGATGTTACACTCAATACTGGTACTATCTATAAAACTATTCTAAATACAGTATGTGTCAGGTAGCTGTACAGAAATTAAAAAAATAATAATAATAATTATCGAGTGTATAATATTTATCATACCTTCCCCAGGTTGGTATCTGCGGGACCTGGCTAGGTGCTGCCCCACCCTTCGCCGAAAATAACATCAAATCCCAAATTGGCGTTCTGGTGCATGCTGGGATGCATGGGCATTCTGGCCAGCGTCAGCTTTGTAGTGGCCTTCCTGTCAAGGAATCTTCCGGATAGTTTCAACGAGGCCAAGTTCATCACGTTCAGCATGCTGGTCTTCGTCAGTGTGTGGCTGTCCTTCATCCCAGCCTATCTCAGCACAAAGGGGAAGCACATGGTTTCTGTGGAGATATTTGCGATTCTGTCTTCGAGCGCAGGCCTTCAGGGCTGTATCTTTTTCCCAAAGTGTTACATTATTTTACTGAGACCAGAGAGAAATACACGTGATTACCTCATGGGCAAGGGACCAACAAGGTAATATGATTAGGGGACAACCACAGGTTTACCAGGCTTTCCCCTTATAAAAGTGTCCCACAGTAAAAGCATAGCAAAGTGTAATAAAGCACAGTGGTTAAAGCGCAGGTAAGCATTGTAAAGCACTTGAGGTATGGTAAAGCATATTAAAATACATGGTAATTATGCATTGTATAACCATGAGAAAAGCATGGGAAAACTGCAAAAATTCAGTGTAAAAATAATCTGGTAAGAGTCCCTTGGCTATTGGCACCAAGCTGTGAATATTACAAAACTGGTAAACTACTTTTTGCCCATTTGAGTTGGTAAAATAGTTTCTTGCTAGTTTTGAAACATTAACCATTTGTTTTCCTCATCGAAAGTTGTTATTATCATGCTTTATGTACATACAAAGGTTCCCTATTTGACTTTTTCTCATAAATTGCATTTTATTTGCAAGTCTACAAAACAAGTAGAGAATCTGCATGAACCTGCTGGGAAACTGCAGTCAGGGTGTCCCAGTCTTGTATTGTGCAGCTACCTGGTTAAACACAAATAGAACATATTTATATAGATTTATAAGGTTCTGCTAGATTCTAGATAAAATACAATATTTCAGTTTTATTGTCTTCTAAGATGTTGCATGCATCAAAAGATTAGGGGGTGTGAGTGTTTTAAGCATTACAGTGAGTCAATGCTGTGTGGCTGAAGTACCACCAGTGGATTTTTGTTTTGACATTATAGGTTTTTAAAGAACATTAGAAAATGTACAAACAAAAAAAGCCAGTCAGACCAATGATCGTCCAATTCCTAGTAGCTTAAAGGATCCCAATGAATCTGCATTAACAACATAGCTAGGTAACCCATTCAATACCTTTAACCCTCCCTGTTTCTGTATCAACAACATGGCTAGGCAACCCATTCCATACCTTTACCCCTTCCTGATTCTGCATCAGCAACATGGCTAGGCAACCCATTCCTTACCTTTACCCCTTCCTGATTCTGCATCAACAACATGGTTAGGTAACCCATTCCTTACCTTTACCCCTTCCTGATTCTGCATCAACAACATGGCTAGGCAACCCATTCCTTACCTTTACCCCTTCCTGATTCTGCATCAGCAACATGGCTAGGTAACCCATTCCTTACCTTTACCCCTTCCTGATTCTGCATCAACAACATGGCTAGGTAACCCATTCCATACAGTCACCACTGCCTGTGGCATGCTTACAAACTGTGACCTCTGGTTCTGTTTTCTGTATTGGTTAGGGTTCACTGTGTTAACACTGTTTAAGATTTTAAAGACATTGATCAAGTCCGTCTAATTCTTCTTTGTCTGAGTAAATGCAGCTCTGTTTTTATAAAGATTGTTGCTAAAAAACAGAACTGGTCATACTTTCCAATTAATGGTCTATGGGCAACGTAGAACACGTATATGTTTCTGATAGAACGGGGTATATTGTTATATATTAAATAGAATGGGTTATACATATATTATAAGCACTTTTGTTAAGTATGACCTGCTAGTGACAGTGGACCAAACATGTTTTAAATTTAAATATAGCCATATTAAACTTTTAAATATGTTAAAACATATAGGCTCTGAGTGAACAGAAGAAAAATCTAAATCAAATCCATATTTGGTGTGACAACCCTTTGCCTTCAAAACAGCATCACTTCTTCTAGGTACACTTGCACAAAGTCAGGGATTTTGTAGGCATATAGTCAGGTGTATGATTAAACAATTATACCAAACAGGTGCTAATGATCATCAATTCAATATGTAGGCTGAAACACAATCATTAACTGAAACAGAAACAGCTGTGTAGGAGGAATAAAACTGGGTGAGGAACAGCCAAACTCAGCTAACAAGGTGAGGTTGCTGAAGTCAGTTACTGTCAAAAGTCATACACCATGGCAAGACTGAGCACAGCAACAAGACACAAGGTAGTTATACTGCATCAGCAAGGTCTCTCCCAGGCAGAAATTTCAAGGCAGACAGGGGATTCTAGATATGCTGTCCAAGCTCTTTTGAAGAAGCACAAAGAAAGCGGGCAGCGTTGAGGACCGTGAACGCAGTGGTCGGCCAAGGAAACTTACTGCAGCAGATGAAAGACACATCATGCTTACTTCCCTGCCAATCGGAAGATGTCCAGCAGTGCCATCAGCTCAGAACTGGCAGAAAACAGTGGGACCCTGGTACACCCATCTACTATCCGGAGAAGTCTGGTCAGAAGTGGCCTTCATGGAAGACTTGCGGCCAAAAAGCCATACCTCTGGCGTGGAAACAAGGCCAAGCGACTCAACTATGCACGAAAACACAGGAACTGGGGTGCAGAAAAATGGCAGCAGGTGCTCTGGACTGATGAGTCAAAATTTGAAATATTTGGCTGTAGCAGAAGGCAGTTTGTTCGCCGAAGGGCTGGAGGCGTACACGAATGAGTGTCTGCAGGCAACAGTGAAGCATGGTGGAGGTTCCTTGCAAGTTTGGGGCTGCATTTCTGCAAATGGAGTTGGGGATTTGGTCAGAATTAATGGTCTCCTCAATGCTGAGAAGTACAGGCAGATACTTATCCATCATGCAATACCATCAGGGAGGCATCTGATTGGCCCCAAATTTATTCTGCAGCATGACAACAACCCCAAACATACAGCAAAAGTCATTAAGAACTATCTTCAGCGTAAAGAAGAACAAGGAGTCCTGGAAGTGATGGTATGGCCCCCACAAAGCCCTGATCTCAACATCATCGAGTCTGTCTGGGATTACATGAAGAGAGAGAAGCAACTGAGGCTGCCTAAATCCACAGAAGAACTGGGTTAGTTCTCCAAGATGTTTGGGCCAACCTACCTGCCGAGTTCCTTCAAAAACTGTGTGCAAGTGTACCTAGAAGAATTGATGCTTGATGCTGTTTTGAAGGCAAAGGGTGGTCACACCAAATATGGATTTGATTTAGATTTTTCTTCTGTTCAATCACTTTGCATTTAGTTAATTGATAAATATAATCTATTAACATGTCTATTTTTGAAAGCATTCTTACTTTACAGCATTTTTTCACACCTGCCTAAAACTTTTGCACAGTACTGTATATATATATATATATATATATATATATATATATATATATATATATATATATATATATATATATATATCTTGAACATAAATTAATGAAGTTATCTCATCAGTAGTGTATGGGTGTGATGTTGCATATTTTAGGTGTGAGGGATAAAGTATTTTTTTTTTCTACATACTGTATGTAATCTCTAAAGGAAATAATGATGTTATTATGTAACTATAATGTATTATAATATTTTGAGCCTGTTTTACTGTGCAGAGTGTGGATAATATTATGTAGTGTATCAGTAAAAAGCTTAACCAGTTACTTTGAGTCATTACAGTAAATGATGATCCCTGATATGTGTTAAAATCAATAAAAGAATGAACCCACAAGGGAAAAAAATATAAAAAAATGCTTTGACAGATTGTATAAAGAAACTGGAGAGAGAGAGAGAGGCTTTATTTGTTGACCTTAATCAATAATCCATCCATTCAATTAATTCATTTTTGTTGTAAGTAATAATAAAAAATAATAATATGACCGTAACTATTGAGTCAGGAATGGAGAGTCAAAAACAGTGTGGGTCAAGGGGAGGGTCGCTGTCCTGGGTGAATTCATCAGTTCAGACAAAGGGGAATCGGGGAGGGGTTAGGGTTAGGGTTAACATAGCTGTGTAAAAATAGAGGGACCCCCAGAGAGTCTTTTTTCTAGTTTAAGAAATTGCTTTACATCCCTTATCCAATGTATTTATTTATTTATTTATTTATTTATTAAATAGGACAATGCACGATTTTTAACATTTATGATGAAATTGCTCCCAGATTTAGGTATGAGCTCAAATAAAGTAACATTTACAGAAAGGAATGTGATTGAGCATCAGATAATTGTATAACAAAATAGAAAAAGAAATATAAGAGAGAGAGAGAGAGAGAGAGAGAGAGAGAGAGAGATGTCAGATGAAAAGACACAGCAGACCTACAAAAGCAAATGAAGAATTCAAATACATAACTAAATAACTAATAAAATAACACAACACATAAAACACAGAAACACCTCAGAACAGCCCCAAAACAGCTAGTGTCTTTTCCTGATGTCCTTACACGATTGCTGCACACGCTGCCACTCAAACCGGCAGGGAAGATGAATCCATAGCAATCATTAATTAGAGGGTATGTGATGGACACAGGTGAAAACAACAAAGTTCAGTGATGCGCTATGACGCACAGAGAACACTTGCAATGATGTTATTATTGTTTGAAAGAGACTTGAAACAAAATCAAACAAAACAAAAGCAAAACAAAATAATAAACAAAAAAACATAACTTTTGCCACCTGTTACTACAGCCCCAAAACAGCCTGAGTCC
Organism: Acipenser oxyrinchus oxyrinchus; assembly: GCA_030684275.1. NCBI lineage: Eukaryota > Metazoa > Chordata > Actinopteri > Acipenseriformes > Acipenseridae > Acipenser > Acipenser oxyrinchus. Next base: position 4,037,322 of record CM060288.1, on the reverse strand, counting down.
TTTCCCCATGTTCTTACATGATTGCTGCACACGAAATGTATGAAATGAGGGTGAGGCAGTTTGCTTCCCGTCCAGTAGGATCAGGCACCTGGCCTGGATACTCACAGATGCCAGGGTGTCCGACTGCATCCTACACAAGGAGATATCACCCTGAAACATGAAGATTGGGGTGGGGTGCTGGTGTATTCATCCTACACAAGGAGATATCACCCTGAAGCATGAAGATCAGTGAGGAGTGATGAGTTAAAGGCTATAGCTTGTGGTCCACCACAGATTAGTTATTATTATTATTATTATTATTATTATTATTATTATTATTATTATTATTATTATTATTATTATTTATTGGTTTGTTTATTTATTTATTTATTTATTTATTTATCTATTAGCAGACACCCTTATCTAGGGCGACTTACAATTGTTACAAGATATCACATTATTTTTACATACAATTACCCATTTATACAGTTGGGTTTTTACTGGAGCAATCTAGGTAAAGTACCTTGCTCAAGGGTACAGCACCAGTGTCCCCCACCTGGGATTGAACCCACGACCCTCCGGTCAAGAGTCCAGAGCCCCTAACCACTACTCCATAATGTACCTCACTAGAATGACACTACCAAGCATAATCAAATTAAGCGTTAATGACCGACATGGATTTGTCTAACCGGCAGATAATGAACTAAGGTATGCAGGCTCTTAACAACCCTTTGTCATTATCTGCCAGTTAGAGACTGATTCAGAGATCATTAACACGATTATAAACCGTATTATTGTGGTATTTTGGAAAAGTTAGCCCCATTAACACCATTTGTAAGCTTTAAAAGTAATTGTAAGTCAAAAGCAAAATTGAATTAAGCCTATAAAGAAATGATTAGATTAAAATAAATGAATAAGCAAAGACTGTGTTGGGCAAGGAAGAGAAACTGCACATTTTTTCATTTCCCATTTGTGCTACTAGCTTCTGCATTACTAGAAAAGTGAGAATATTTTCCGGTACAACTGAACTTGTAGGATGGATTGCGTCCCAGAGGAGGTATTCACTGTCTAAAAAAGAGTTGTCAGATGAAGTGAGTATTAGTTTCCAGTCCTAACAGTAGACTGTAGCATGAGGTCTATTTCCCTATCCATAGTCCAGAAGACGGGATAAAGTTTCTCATTGGTATTGAAATCTATGAAAGTGTAAATGAGAGATTTGGTGTCCACATTGTAAAAAGAGAGCTGCCCCTCTTCATAATCTAAATACACCCCCAGCTTCTGTGGCTTCATGCTCAGGGGTAGTGGGACGTGTGGGTCAATAAGAGCACTGAATTGATTTCCAATTTCCCACCACTCAATAGTCCAGTAATCATGCTGGAGAGTCATAGTAAACCCCCTCTTCCTCTCGGCAGACTCGCTGGTGACTCCTAATCTCCAGAAAGTATTCTTCCCCACCTCCACCTCCCAGTAGTGTCTTCCGGAGGTGAAGCCCTCTCTGCCAAGCACACAGAGCCTGTGATCAAATCTCTGGGGATTGTCGGGGACAGCTTGTTTTTCCTCTCCCAGTCTCACTCGCTTCCCATCTGCAGACAGAGTGAGCAAGGGGTTTGCTGTATTAGGGTCCAGAGTTACATCAACTGTGTAGAAGAGAGGAGACAATAAGAACAAATCAAATCAAACAGGATTGTACAAACAAACAGAAACATCATACTCTGGCAAACAAATAATAAAGTTAAGCAGTAGTACCTGATGAATTACAAATTGAATTCCAGCCTAGAAAAAAAGACAGATATTTTTCAATATTCTCAACAGTAAAATGCAATAAAATTAAACTTTAAGGCCAGACAAGTGACCACCAAAATCTGGCTTTGATGGGGGAGTGGGCTTAATACTGAAAGGACATACACTTAATTCTGACAAACTTCTATTAATTAATAACAATCCAAAGCTCATTAAAACCATCTAAAACACAAAATGACTATATTGGCCAGAATAATCAGTATGTGTATAATATATATTATACACACACAGTCAGAGACAAAAGTATTTGGGCAGTTTTAAAAAAATTGGAAAAACCACAAAGTGATTTCTATAATTTCTAATTGTTCTATTGAAAGTTATACATTAAAGTACAGATTCAGCTTTATAATAAAACAACAAATTATTACATAACATGCATAAAATGAAAAATAACATACAGTTTTTCTAATTTTTTTAAACTGCCCAAATACTTTTGTCTGTGACTGTATATATTAGATGTATATCAGGGCATAGTTATCTTGGTTTATTATTATTGAAATAAATTATAAATGAATACTGCATTGTTAAAATCAGGACAATCTAAAAATAGCTCCTCCTATGAAGCATTCATTTTAGAGGTGTGACGTTACTATGAAAAATTACTTACATGAATAACCAATTAAAACAAGCCATGCAAATAGAACTCCATCATATTCAAGGGAAGATTTGCTGGTTGTATTACTTGAAACCAAGGTTTACCATACTCACCACTATTCTGAGAGATTTGCTTTTTAGAAAGCCACATCTGAGTAGCAATACCCTAAAAAAACAAAGACATAATGATTGGTGTCTTTCTTCCTCTAACTGTTCATGTAAAACCTGGATGGAACTCCCCAGGTTCATCATCCCAAGAAAACAGGAGTGACAGCCTGCTTATTAATGTCAACCACTCTAGAAATGGGTGGTGGATAAGGGGTGGCAGTGATGTTACAAGGCTTTGCGGGTCTTGAGGCAAAATAAGTGTGTGCTATTAGAATTTCATTTTTATATTGCTGTAATGCAGTCAGTGGTACACGTATTGTTTTGGGTTCTATGGGTCTTTATGAGTACAGCTTGCTGCTCTCACCTTCTCTTTGATCAGGGACTGCATGATGAACTACATAATTGGTAAGATGTTACTCAGCTTGCCTCGCTTCCACTCCTTCACCAGCTCTGCTAGACCACCTGATACCTCCTCCCCAGCAGACAAGGAGTTCTGTTTTTAAGAACATACATTCAAATAAAGATTGTTACATCATTTCCAATGAGTCTCCTCATCCTTTCCAAAAGCTGTATGAAATAAATCCACAATAAATCCATTAAAATAAAAACAAGTTTTTTGTATGGACTGCCAATTATTATTGAGAATGGAATCCATGTGACCAGCAATACTATCTGATCCCCCCAAACTCACAGAGTGTGGGAAGGCAGTGAACAAAGTGTACTGGCATGAAAACAAATGCAGTACCTGAAAACAGCGATGCATCTTTGATTTAAATCATGTTTAAGTTAGACTTTTTCCCTACATTTTTTATTTTAATTCTGATTGTTGTATTTGCTTGTTGTAAGACATACATTTAAAAACTAAAATTAGGGGGCTTCAAAAGATGGCCAGTTGCAGGCTTGTGAGAGTTTTTCAATAAGGTCCTATTTGACTTTCTATCAAGCTTAATTTTGTTTTCGTGAAAATGTACTCAAGTAATAAGAAGCCATTCTGCCCATCTGTGTTTGTCCGATTCCTATTAGCTGGTTGATGTCAAACCTTTATCAGGTTGAGCCTTAAAGAATCCCAGTGGTTCAGCATCAACAACATGGCTAAGTAACCCATTCCATACCCTCACCACTCTACGTAAAGAAGTGTCTCCTCCCCTGTGTCCTCAGTCTGCCTCCACTTGTCCTGGTTTCTATTGCCTTGGGTTAACTTTGTCAAATCATTTTAAGATTTGAAAGGCTTCAAACAAGCCCCCCTTAATCTTTGCTGTAGGCTAAATAAATCTTCAAAGCTCATTGCTTAAATCCCTGGGATAAGTCTGCTTGTTATTTATTGGACTTTCTCCAAAGGCCAAAACTAGGAAGGTGCAATAATGTAGTTGGTGATTTTTGCAGGGGTCTGGAACCAGTGTTAACAATACCTCTGGCACTCTCTTCAGTTCCCTTGCCCACTCCATGATAATGTGCTGGCCTTCCTTCAGCCTTTGCTCCTCCCCTTCCGCCCACTCGTTCAGCTTGTCTAACTCGTCAGCCCATTTCATGATGAAGCTCCGGCACTCTTCAAGGTTACACATTTCCTCACAGGACACACTGGATGGCATGGCAGAGTTCTGACATGCAATGTAAAAATTACAAATGATTCAAAATACAGTTAATTATCCACAAACTCTGCAAAAATAAATATATTTAATTTGAACAGGAAATGTGTTGCAACAAAGTTTTTTGCTGGGCTGCTTAGCTGTAGGGATATTATTTGCGTCTGTGATTTTTGATCCTTGTGAGAGGGTGACGCAGGTATCCATTGTAGTAATATGTTTTTATTAGCGTTTTAGTTTGTTAAGTTAAATAATGGGGCTTTAGATAGCAATATTTTTGTCTGTAAACCAAAAGTAGCAAATACTTTCAGTCCAGTGGATTTGTTTGATTTATTTTCCAAGTTGTATTCAAGTTAAAGCTTTGGTTTATACACGGAGCATAATGAAAAGCCAAGACCAAACTAAACAGCAAGATGAAAAATTAGAGTGTGACCTGGGTTTAAATAGAGAGACTGACCGATTATATTTTAGCAGGAAGACTGATGGAGGAGCCCAGGCTCCTGCTCCCTGAACCACACTAAGGTTACAATACAATCAGTCCCTCTATGATCAGCTCTCACTGTAACTGTGACCCTGACACTGAGCTCTCACTGTACTCTCTTCACCTGGTAAAGCTTGTCCAACTCGTCAGCCCATTTCACAATGAAGTTCCGACACTCTTCAAGACTACAAACTTCCTCACCGGTCACATTGGATGGTATGATGGGGTTCTGAAATAAAATAAATAAATATGACTTACAACTAGGTACTAAACCACAAATGCTACAGAAATAATACAGGAAATGTGTTTCTGATTCTGTTTCTACTCATTTCCTGCCCCTCTGTACCTCCCAGCCTTTGTTCAGCTCCTTTGCCAGCTCCATGATGAAGTGTCGACCCTCCTCCAGACTCCATTCACCAAACTCATGACGCCTGGACTTTTTATCATAGGTCTGCAGAATGAATGAAAGTATAAATGCATATTTACAAACCTCTCAATTCGTCTCAGTCAAACAGGTTCACTGAGCATTCTACTGTAGATGCATTGCATTTTTAAACTCTCTTAACACTGATTCTTAGTTTGAAACAGTAAAGTACAACCCAGTTAAAAACAAATAAATAAAACATTTCTATCCAAAACTATTTTACAGTTCATAACAGCACTATGAAATCCTCTCACTCTCTTTATGTACCTTGAAAACTTTCTTCAGCGCCCCTGTCCAGGCGGGAATCTACAGAAGAAAAGTTAATTGTTTTCATCAACATTTGCACAAAGCAAAACACAAAACTGAAGAGCATGGCCTGATTGTAACTTTCATCAGCAGCACAGCTGTTGCCTGATCTAGCAGATGCTGGAGAGCAGGAGTACAGGCAAAAGACAGTAGAAAAGTTGACAGCCTGTTATGAGCGGGGAAGAGAGACATGCGTCAAGCTTTTCCAGAGTGTCTTGCAGGCAAGTATTGAAAAGCGAAGGGTGATTTTGCAAAAGCAGCTGTCCATTGATATGCTTGAATTTTTTTGATCCTTGTCAGTTGCCACAAATGGACAAAGAACAGTGATGTGTTTCCTGACCTTTTAGCTGTTTCTAATTTTGAATGGCATGTCGACAAAAAGGTTGAAAAACTACCTCAGCAGACACAACAAGCAACATGTTGGGAAACTTGCTGCAATTGCAAAGAGATACATTTGGCTACCAGTGAGCACTGCTGATGTAGAAAATACATTTTCTGTTTACTAAGACCTTCTGAAACACAACAGACGAATCCTGACAAAAGACAATGTGAAGCTTCTACTCATGTTAAAATAGAACAACTGCCAAGTTTTTTGGATGATAATTTTTTTGTTTGTTTCTTTGTGTGACATCTTGAATAGTTATTTGTTTTCCTGCAAACTGTGTTGCCATGCCCGAAATGCTTCAGATACAACACTCAGAAGTTAATTTTTGCATTCATTCAATTGTACATGCATACATACAAATAGCTCTTTTGCAACTTTTATAAATCTATTCTGTTTTTGTGAAAGAAAATAATAAAGCAGCGTTTTGCAACAACTATGATGTTTTGAGTCTTCTTTGTATGTATCAATAAAATAAAGTAGAACAATGTATACCAGTATAAATTTACCCTAAATACCCACAACAATTTCTCTCACAATCTGGTCAAATATCCCCACAATTTTTTGGCAAATATTTCCGCAAATTTCTATTGACCCTGCTGATGAGTTAAGAAAACTTACATTAGCATAATACCTGTATTTACCTCCTGACTACAGAACCTGCTCTTTAGTTGAATGGTAAGACATTTGGCTTTCATCTTAAATGTATTAACAAATACAAAAGGAATAGGTCTGTACGTTGCTTTTTGGGCTTCAATGTAGCATAGAAAAGAAAAATAAGGTAAAAAATACCATTACAAAATCAAATACACATTTAACATGATGACTTTAATAGAGGAGAATGTTAGATCTACAAAGTGATGGTAATAGATAGTAGATAATCTTGTAAACCTGATCTCGGGATCAGGTTTACAACATAGATACTGGTAGGAGAAATACTGTACAGTATATTAATAAGAATAAAGACTGAATTTATCTACCATACTGGGTGAGTGTTATAATTTACTTCCAGTTTGTTGTGTTCTTTTCAGCACTGTAAATTATTTTAATACATACACATTTGAGTTGAATAGATTTTTTTTTTTGCCAAAAATGAATATAAGTTTTGAAGTTGAAAAACAAATCCTGGGGATTTTAGTAATTAGGTTGCATGAAACTTGAATGAATATATAGTGATGCAGAGCTCTATTCACAAAGCTTTAACTCATGACTTATTTATTTGAAAGTCTTTTTATATGAATAGAATAAAGTTTGACATTTATGAAACTGTTCTTTACTGTTGTTAATAAAACAGCCAATAGTCTAGAAGAGTTTTGGAAATATCAAACTTGATTTTATTTATTAAAACCTTCTTTAGATAACTCCTGTGTTCAAGCTTTGTAATTCGTGCTTATAGAAATACTTGAAGCGATATTGCCTGGTCCAATGCCTACCTGCCCATGCAGGTTGATTCTGCCCATGTACACTCCCTCTGCCCTGACCCTGATTACACAGAGACTTGGAAGTCCTACACCCCCTTGGTAAAACAAAGGGTATTGATTTCCACTATTGCACTTTGAATTGCTTCCCACCGTACTGTCTGTGCCATACCTTATGGTTGCTCTGATGAGATCTCTCAGTGCTGAAAGATTTGGAATCACGTGCAGAAGTTATCCCTTTAAAGTGACTGCTGAAACTCTGCTGGGAAATACTGATGATTCCTGATGTGCTTGTAACTATGGGGACGAGAGACAGTGAGGGAACATGATGGGGTTATGGAGGTGGAGAGAGTTTAGGAACATAAGAAATTCAAGAATGAGAAAAGGCCATTCGGCCCACTTGTGCTCGTTCACTTTGGTGCCAGCGTGGTCTGTTAGCACGGACATGTTATATAATTAGTCTTTGTTTCCTAAAATATCGAGAAAGATTTACTTTTAAACACAGAATAATTTACTTTCACATAGAAGCTGCATTTAATTGCATTTTTTATTTAAATAAATGTTTTGCCACAATTATTTTCTATTTGTAAATACAAACATATTGATGGCGATGTATTGTCCCATTCCCAGGTAGAAGACCCATGTATACTACCAAGAGATACACCTTCACCTGAGGGTCAAGATAAAATGAACAGCCTTAAATACAAGGTGTCTGTGGCAGAGCAGGGCTCTGCCCTTGTAAATATTGGCAGGGATGGGGTTAAATTCTCCTCCCTGCCCAGGTTTATTGTGTCAGGTGACTGGGGGTTGATTGGAGTAATTAACAATCAATCAGCACCCAGCCATCTGACATAAAAGTAGGCCTCAGCGCCTCATTAGGGAGAGGTAGCTGAGGAAGCAAGGGTGGTTTTTCTTTGTGTGCTGGGTTTTTTTTTTAAAAATTTTGAAGTCCAGTGAAGGCAAAGCGCAGCCTGGAAGATTTATTTTTTTGTAAGTTTTACTTTTGTGTTTATTGCTTGTGTTTAAGAACCTTTTTGTTTGGCCCTCGTGCCTGTTTATTTTGTGTCTTTTATTTAATAAAATTATTTAGTTTGAACTGCAGTCTGTCTCTGCATGACATGTTTTTTTCAGGTGTGAAATATCTTAAAGCAAAACTGAACAAATTCTGATCATTTGTATGATGCAGCTTGCCAGTGGGGTATGTCCGCCCAATTTTATACAACAAGCTAATCGTCATATGAGACAAGATCAAAGGAGTGAAGTTTGGCCTCCGGACAGATGGAGGTGCTAATGAGGCTAACTTCCATACCCTTAACGAGATGGAACTGACAGAGGTCTAGAATCAGGTTGCTACGGCCATCTTGATAAGGGCAGCTACACAGGTGCTCCTGGTTCCACTTCATCAACGTCATGGTTACGCGATTAACACATTCATTACAGAGTGGTTGAGATTGGATTGATGGGGCGGAGCCGGGAATAGATAGGGAACTGTGTCAGCTGGAGGATGTTAGTTCTACGTAGGGAATACTACTGGGCAGATGAGAGACGGGCTGCGAAGGTAGCACTTAAAAAAAAAAAAAAAAAAATAACCTGTGCCGTTTTTTCCTGTGATCAGGACTATTAGCCAAGAGACTTAAGTGATCTGGGCTGAAGGTGGAGGATTTGCGAGTGTGACAAAGGAGCCAAGGCGGAACCTGTCTGACTGCCAGACTTGTTACTGTTCCAGCTGGCTTTGTTCTCCACCTTGTGTAAATATGCAAATGTAATGGACTTTTGAACCTTACAACTGGACTTTGTTTTGATTATTTTTCTCAACACTCAACATTATCACTTCTATACCGTTTACAGGAGTAATATTTGATTTTGCTTATAATGCCTGACTGCCTGGACACTGTGTCATTTTATTGTATGCTAGTATTGTATTGATATTATTATATAATGTTGGAGTCAAACAAAACATTTCTCACCAGTTTCGAGTTCAGCATTTTTCTTTGCCATCTTCTCTACAGATCTTCCCACATTGATAACTGCACAGAAACACAAGAAGAAAATCAGGGATACTGTCCTCCCAACTGGACATACACATATACGAGTCATTCATGGGTATATTATATATACAGTAGTGTTCAAAAGCTTGGAAACGACAAATGATTTACAGCAAGACTGGGGATTCCTCACTCCGACCCTTTACTTACTAAATATCTTGGTATTATAGATAATTATCTCCTCTTTAAAAATATCCAAAATATTTTAATGAGTAAGACATCTCATAAGTAGAATGGTCCACTGAAATGTTCTCCTTTTCCTAGGAAAGCAGTGCAACTGGGAATAGGGAGTTTGTTGCCAAATAACTTCACTCAGACTACTTTCTCACTAAATATCTTGGCATCCCTAAACAGATAATTGTCAGATGTTTGCCTTTTGCAACATAGTTTACCAGCTTACCTTTGAAAAGTAGTTCGCAGCTCTGATATCAGTGGAGAAAAAACAGAAGTTTTGAAGTTTTGTTTCATAGTTTATGTTGCTCTTTGATCCAACGTATGACTAAAATAGAAACTGTAAAGTAAAGTTTAACACGTAAAGTAGTGAACACCTGTGCAGTATACCTGTATTCATTAACTAGGAGACAACACTATCTCTCTCTGAGGGAGACTGTGCTACACTGCTGGCTAATTCACCAGCCTCTTTCACTTCTGGTTCAATTCGGGGTCGCGAAGTGGCACAGACATATGAAAAAAATCACTATCCCCTCCTGCCTTTCATTTATATAGGCCTGGGTTCGAATCTAGCTTCTCAGGTCTCAAGTGAAATGAGTTTGGTCAGTAGTCTCAACGACCTACTGTACATAAGAACAAATGAAAGTGGGTATGTAAAGGATCCAAGTGATTGAGTATCAATACCAGAACTAGGTAACCCCTTCCATACCCTCACCACTCTGTGTGAGGAAGTGTCTTCTTCCTTCCACTCCATTTCCAGCTGTGTTCTCTGGTTCTGGTTTCTGTGTTGCGTTTAAAATATTAGTTAGGGTTAACTTTAACAACCCTTTTAAAAATTTTAAAGACTTCAGTCATGCCCCCCTAATTCTTCTTAGTTCCAGACTAAACAGATTCAGTTCTTTCAGCCTCTATTCACAGCTCATTCCTTTAGTCCTGGGATTAGTCTGGATGGACTCGTTACAAGGACACAATGTCTGTTTCACACAGGAGAATCCACAAATGATTTGATTTGAACCATTCTTTATTGTATTTGACAGAGCCATGCCCATGAAGGAACGTGATATACATTTTGGACAACGGCCTTGTCCATTAGAGCTTGATAGCCGCCCCATGTGCTGGCTGAACTTGATTGATGACAGTTACAGCCAGCGGGCTGGACAAGTGGCTCTCTGGGCCACCTTCCCCCTGGACAAGGCATGCTGCAAGGTGGAGGCAGGGGAGGAGGAGAACCAAACAAATAAACGACAAGGAGGCGTAGGCAAAAGGCTATTTATAGGAACAGTTTGATTTCCTATCAGAAACACAACATAGTTTCCAATTGGTACTCTGGTGACCAGAATTGGTCACAGTACTCTTATATGTGGTCTCACCAGTGTATTATACATTATACCCCACACGAGAGCTGGAGTTCCCTTAATGGCACAGCAAAGATGGATTCCCCTCCTCTATTAAAGAGACCAGGATCGCCCTGCAGGAGCTGCTTCAGGTTGTATAGAAGCACATTCCAGGAGCTGAGCTCTTCTCACCAGCCTCGTCTCCACTAACAGGAAATGGGTTCCTGTGCTCTGTACACAATGACATCATGAGCACTGATACTCTTAACACTGTGAAACAAATCCCCGTCAGTGACACTCAGCAGCTCTCATTAGGACTCACAATGCTAGTTCTTGTATTAGTTCTGTTTCTCTCATTGTCAAGTAAGTGCCAGCTTTTATAGGCTTTGCTGAACTGCGTTTGTGTCATTTAGAAATTTCTAACTGAGTAGCTTGAGCATTGCTTATCATTGTCGAGGATTCACATGAAGATGGGAAACAATTTCAGCTGCAAATTGGAATATAAATTGTTTACTGGGACTGCCTGTCTAGAAACCAATTGAGATCCTGTGTTAAGGAAGAGGACGTGGTTTCCTATCCTCTGTAGACAATGACATCATGAGAGTCAACACCCCTCAAGATAAACTCTGAAGCAGAACTCTGAAACGCTCAGTATTAATCTGAACCCATAACTCAGAGCTCAGGATGTTCAGAGTCCATGTGCTCATTCTCATTCACTCATTGTTAGGTAGGGGCAACTTTTTAAATGGATAAACACTTCACTAGATTCAAAATACTGGAGGTGTTTATTTTTGTATTGATTTAATGAAACTAATTTCTATTAACTGAGGAAAGCAGAAACATACAGCACATAACATTACAAAAAATTTAAAATAGGTGACACTTAATTTGTATATTTAAAGAAAATATATTTAACAGTAATAGATGATATATAAAATATTTGTTTGTTTTTAAATCAATATATTTTTTGTTTATAGAAAATGTTTATTCATTGGATTGATGATGAAGATGTAATAATTATATCATTTTCAGAAATGCACTAATAAATACTTTGTATGTGTTTTCAGAGTACACAGAAGCAAATGTAGTCCACCAGGCTCACTCTGCCGTGGGGTTTAGAGGAGAAGCAGTTCATTTACAATGTGAACAAGAGGGCTCTGATACACAGATGTACTGGTACAGGCAATATCCCAATGGGGGACTGGAGCTGATATTGTTCTCTAATATTGAAGGCGCAGAAGTGGAAAGACTATCAGTCCCAGAGAGATTTTCAGCTACCAGACCCAACAGGCAGAGCTTCCCTCTGAATATCACAGAGCTGCACACTATCGACTCTGCTGTGTATTACTGTGCTAGCAGCACACAGTATGAGAGAGTCATGTAACCTCAATACAAAAAGCTCAACACTAAAGGGATCTGTATCCCACACACAGACACTAGGGGGCAGTGCTGGATACACAGTGCTGATATTACAGAACAAGTAGAAGAGGGTCATTAGGATGGTTTGCTCTTAGCTGAAGCAGGTATAGGCTTGGGGATTATTGAATAATACAATGTTATAGTTCAGTGTTTGGTGGTTATGCTTCACAGCTGAAGCTAGTTTTGTCATTGGAAGTACATTGTAGCTTCTGTTCCCAGTAATACCCCTGGTAGTGCGTAGCCCCACACTAGAGCTGGAGTGCTGTGATTGAATGCTCCCTGCAGGAGCTGCTGCAGGTTGTATAGAAGCACATTCCAGGAGCTGAGCTCTTCTCACCAGCCTCGTCTCCACTAACAGGAAATGGGTTCCTGTGCTCTGTACACAATGACATCATGAGCATTGATACTCTTAACACTGTGAAACAAACCCCGTCAGTGACACTCAGCAGCTCTCATTAGGACTCACAATGTTAGTTCTTGTATTAGTTCTGTTTCTCTCATTGTCAAGTAAGTGCCAGCTTTTATAGGCTTTGCTGAACTGCGTTTGTGTCATTTAGAAATTTCTAACTGAGTAGCTTGAGAATTACTTATCATTGTCGAGGATTCACAAGAAGATGGGAAACAATTTCAGCTGCAAATTGGAATATAAATTGTTTACAATTCCATTCTATAGGTGTTGTTTAAAGGTAATAGGCTATTATCCACACCCAAAGAAGAGCTGATTTTAGGGAAAGTAAAAAAAAGTTTTTTTTTATTCCAGTGAGTTGTTATAAAGTACTTCTTATATATTTGTCTTTAAAAGATCCTTTTGTTTTTATTTCAGAGGCTGCAGGTGTAACTGTGGTGACACAGAAACAGTTTTCTACAGTGAAAGAGGGAGAAACAGCTCTCTTAACATGTACACAAGAGGGCTCTGATGAATGCATGTACTGGTACAGGCAATATCCTCATAAGGGACTGGAACTGATTTTGTACTCTAGGATGGAAAACATGGATTTAGAAAAAGAGTTCACTGATGACAGGTTTTCAGCTACCAGACCCAACAGGCAGAGTTTCCCTCTGACTATCACAGATCTGCACACTAACGACTCTGCTGTGTATTACTGTGCTAGCAGCACACAGTATGTGAGAGTCATGTAACCTCAATACAAAAACCTCAACACAAAGGGTTCTGTATTCCACACTCAACACTAGGGGGCAGTGCTGGGTAAAGCACACTGAAATGGAAATGCAAATAAGTAAACTGATAAAACAAAAAAATACTTCAAGTAGCTTTCCTGTCTGTAACCTAAATCCTGTCTAACACAGCATGACAGCCTGTCTAGAAACAAGTGGGATCCTGCCACACGTGTGTTAAGGAAGAGGAAATGGTTTCCTGTCCTCTGTACACAATGACGTCATGAGAGTCAACACCCCTCAAGATAAACTCTGAAGCAGAACTCTGAAACGCTCAGTATTAATCTGAACCCATCACTCAGAGCTCATTGTTAGATACACATTTTTGAATGGGTAAATTCTATCCCTTTTCTATTGGAAAATTATATTTATTTCTATTAAATAAGGAAAGCAAAGAAAAATACATCAGGAACAGTATAAAACATTTTAATAAATTGCCTCTCGATAAAGTAAGCTCAACATATTTGTTGAAAATTAATAGAAAATGAATATTATAAGTTGATGTATTTATTATGAAGTTATATCAGAAATGCAATATTGAATATGCACAGTGAGTATTAAATAAGACTGAAAATAAACACTCCCTTAAAAAGTAATTAACATAGGGTTTATTTTCAATGGGTATTGCTTGTAAGCCTGCTAAATACTTCAACTGCAGTGTAAAGTTTTAGTCAGTAGGTGGCAGCAGTAGCGCTAGCATCACATAGAAAGGCCAATTAGAAAACTCCTGAGTGGTGCAGTAGAGATAAGCACTGCACAGCAGCGTCATGCATAGTGCAGGACACCGGAAATAAAAGGATGCATGTTTGATTTCTGCAGAAATATTCAATTCCTGTGTTGTACCTGAAATGGACCGTGCGTCTTCCTTTTAGAAGTGCAACACTTGCACCCCCAACTAAAAAACAAAGTGAGCCCAGAATGTACTTAATAAAAAATATGGCTTTTGTAATTTTAAGAGTACAATATGGGTCTAAGAATGATAGAATGAGCTCTCTGTGGTGTTTCTACATGTCTTGTTGCATGTGTAGATGTAACAGGTTTCAGATATTTAGTGGGTAGGGCAAGAGATGAACCTGTCTCTCCTCCTCCCCCGTGTCTTGCCTGTGCACTCAGACATATAGATAGATATCATTCATATATACCAGCACAGTCATGACCAATGGCAGGTCTGTTTGTTAGTTCCAGTGTAGAGCTGCTGAAACACGGCACAGTGCAGCATGTCTCAGGTGTATCTCCTCCTGTTTCTGTCCTGGCTTTACAACAGCCGTAAGTAACCATTCAGGGACTATTAACTTATAGCATGAAATATATTGGAGACATAATCAGAAAACTGTCAAAGGATGTATTATTTATTAAAATATGTATAAAATAAATATTCTTTTGTTTTAAATTATCTAAATGCCATTTAAAAATTCTGTTTTAGGAAATGACATTGTAATTGTTTCCTTTAAATTGCTTTTTAAGCAGCGTTTGTACTCTTTGAGAAGATGAACAGAATCAGGAACACATTTTGCACCTGTACACATGCTTTGTAAATCTTGCTCTACATAGCACAGAACATTATTCTCCAATACAGTTCACTTTTTACTGCATATAACTGTTTGACAACAAACTGCTCTCCTTTCTTTAAGATCTTGTGTGTCTCCTGGTCTAATTACAAAGCAGGCTGTGTGTGGATATGATCCTCACCCCAAACATTACCCCCAGCTGTACACGCTTTCCATGTTCTACAGAATGATTATTATTTTGCTCACCTTTTCAACATTGATACAATGTAAGTGATAGTATCTACAATTTTGAAATCCTAATGAATTTTTTTTTAATTTCATTAATTCTCTCTGCTTGCTATATTTGTTATTTCTTACTTCCATTCCCAGTTTTATAATCATATCAATGTTTTTTTCAGCCTTTATTGTGCTAGTCTTGCATGTCTTTCTACAAACCTTGTAACTGTACAATAAACACAAATCTGAACCACGTTTTATTGTTAGTTAAACCTGCAGTGTCCCACACTCATGTCAGTGTTACTCTGGGGTTAATGTTTATAATATTCTACCACAGTTTAGCATGTGCGCTCTGCTTCATCAGAAACTGAATATGTTGTTGATTTACCAGTTTGATTACATGACCTATAATGAGTCTGCAGGTAGGCACACAAGCTCCTTGAAGCTTTCTGGCCACTGTGTCGCTGTGTGAATTAAACACCAACAGCCATCCTCCTACCAGTATGTGTAGCAGCAAGGGTATGCAGGGAAAGTGTAGACTCTATTTTAGCACAGGGGAGCACAATGAAAAAGGAGCTCACATTTCTGTAGATTATGAATGCTTCCTCTCACCACTAGATGGAGACATAAGTCAATAAATACAGTATGGTATCTTCCGCATATCTGGATGTTATGACACAAAGTGAATATTAGTATGCTAGCCAAAAACAGGGACACACAATATCACAATGCATGTAATATTAGACATAGAAACTGTTTAGCATAGGAATGAATGGACTTCTATAAGGTACACATTCTAAGCCATAACACTTCAAACTAGATCCCAGCATTACCCATTTTCACAGTACCTTATAATAGAGTCAGAACTTCCTGTTAATCTCACAGTGAGTTCAGCACGGCAGAGTGCAAGCAGCCTCTTCTACTTTCTGCTAAGATCACATTCATCTCTTTTTCTAATTGTCTGAACAAAAACATTACCTCCGTCTGCTTCAGCTTTCTCATCGCTACAGAACAACAGGATGCATTTTATACTGCTCGCCTTTTCAACCTTCATACCATGTAAGTCATATATATGAAAATGTTCTCATTGCTGTCTCTTTTCCATTCTGTTTTGGGCTCTTTCTCCCCTCTGTTTTGTCACACTCAGTTTTTATTCCCTCCTGTTTGGTAAGTTTGTTTCTTCGTTTGTATTCCAGGTGTGAGACTTCAAACTATCCTCCAGTCCCCTCGTTCTATAGTCCAGTTTGCTGGAACCGAAGCCAGGCTGGCTTGCACTGTTAAGGGTGCTAGTGACCCGTACATGTACTGGTACAGACAGGACTCCAGTGGAAGGATAGAGATGCTGTTCCTCTCCAGAGCAGCTGGAATGGTTGATGAATCTCCAATCAAAGATTTCACAGCTCAGAGAACAGACAGTGAGGGCTTCAGTCTGCAAACAGAGAGTCTGTCTCTGAACCACACCGCTGTGTATTACTGTGCATGGAGTAGTCACAGTGACTGAGGCAGACAGGGACGCCCAACAAAAACCTCAGAGCAGCTCAGCTGGGGAGACGGCCTTGTAACTGTAGAATAAATACAAACCATAACCACGTCTTATTGTTAGTTAAACCTGCAACATGTTCAGTTATACACTAAGTATGAATTGTGTGTGAATGTTAACAGCATTCTTCAATAGCATAGCTTTCTGTGCACTCTGCTGTATCAGAAACCAGGCTTTGTTGGTTCACCATTTTAAACTGCAGGTACACAAGCCCCCTTGAACCTTCCTGTCACTCTGTCATCTAAACCAAACAGCCCCCCTCTTACTGTCAGCTGCTATGAATCCCAGCGGTAAAGCTCTGCTTCAGCTCAGCAAAGCAAAACTAAAATTTAAGCAAAGAAAAAAAAGAGCCCTTAATTCTGCCTTGAACCACTAGATAGTGCCTCTTGAAATCAAGCTGGCTGTGCCTACTTCATGAGATTGCACTGGTGTGTGTGTACATTATAAATGAATACATTGTGATAGTATATGTAGTAATGGTATCTACTGTCAGTCTATAGGCAATGATACAAAGTGTAGCCAAAAACAAATATCGCTTCAACATTACAATGCTTTGAAAATGAGAAGTCATTCAAAATGTACTCATTTTAAGTAAAAGTACATATCCTTTTATTAATGTTGAAGAACATTCTCAATAAAAAACTGCAGACTGACTTTTCCAAACTAGTTGGGAGCAGACCTTATTTATGGTGTTCGTAATCTGTATAGTACATTCAAATGCATCGTTTTTAATACACACCCAACTAATATAAATAAAATACAGAGACATCTGTAAATGTTTTACACATCTACCTTATCGTATCATTACTCTTTTGGAAATTCTATATCACAAAGTTTGATCGACAGATTCAGTACAAGATTGTGCTTGTAGATTCTTCAAAAACCTGCAATAAACTTTATTCACACTATAGAAATTATAAAAGGGGGTGTGGCTTCCCCAGTAAAGGCACTACTGTGTGGAATGCAGGGTGCGTCATGCCATTGAGAGCTCGCTGGTTTGAATCCTGGAAGAACCGAGTTTCTGTACTTGGCTTGGGGTGCAGAGGGAGAGAGGCAACATCTGCTGCCTAGTTTGTTGGGTTAAAGAAAAGGCAATTGACATGACAGCAGGAACGAAGGTCAACCAGTGATCATAAGAGCAGAAGAACACAACAATATTTACAAACCAGAGGAGGCATCAACAACATGACTAGGTATCCCATTCCATCCCCTCAGCACGCTGTGTGAATAAGTGTCTCCTTCCTCAGTCTTAGTCTATCTGCACTTCATTTCAGCTCTGTGCTCAGGTCCTGGTTCTGTGCTGTGCTTGATCTGTAGTCCTCCTGAATTAGTATTTTGGTTGCATGAAGGTGACTTTTCAAATTGGGGAGAAAACAGTAAAATGATTGAATACTCAATATAAAAAATAAATAATGAAAGAGCAGTCAATACTGAAGATACCATAATATATTTTTCATATTTAAACAGTAGCTAAACAGGGTCATAATGATGGTTTGCTCTTAGCTGAAGCAGGTGTAGGCTTGAGGATTATTGAATAATACAGTGTTATAGTTCAGTGTTTGGTGGTAATGCTTCATAGCTGAAGCTAGTTTTGTTAATGAAGAGGATACGGTTTCCTATCCTCTGTAGACAATGACATCATGAGAGTCAACACCCCTCAAGATAAACTGTGAAGCAGAACTCTGAAACGCTCAGTATTAATCTGAACCCATCACTCAGAGCTCAGGATGTTCAGAGTCCATGTGCTCATTCTCATTCACTCATTGTTAGGTAGGGGCAACTTTTTAAATGGATAAACACTTCACTAGATTCAAAATACAGGAGGTGTTTATTTTTGTATTGATTTAATGAAACTAATTTCTATTAACTGAGGAAAGCAGAAACATACAGCACATAACCTTTACAAAATTAATTTAAGATAAGTAACATTTAATAAGCATATTTAAAGAAAATATATTTAACAGTAATAGAAAAGATATCAAATCAATATATTATTTGTTGTTTATAGAACATTTGGATTCAGTGGATTGATAATGAAGATGTAATAATTATATCATTTTCAGAAATGCACTAATAAATACTTTGTATGTGTTTTCAGAGTACACAGAAGCAACTGTAGTCCGCCAGGCTCATTCTGCCTTGGTGTTCAGAGGAGAAACAGTTAATTTACAATGTGAACAAGAGGGCTCTGATCAACAGATGTACTGGTACAGGCAATATTCCAATGGGGGACTGGACCTGATATTCTTCTCTAATATTGAAGGCGCAGAAGTGGAAAGACTATTAGTCCCTGAGAGATTTTCAGCTACCAGACCCAACAGGCAGAGCTTCCCTCTGAATATCACAGAGCTGCACACTATCGACTCTGCTGTGTATTACTGTGCTAGCAGCACACAGTATATGAGAGTCATGTAACTTCAATACAAAAACCTCAACACAAAGGGTTCTGTATCCCACACACAGACACTAGGGGGCAGTGCTGGATAAGATACACTGTGCTGATATTACAGTCCAAGCAGAACAGGGTCATAAGGATGGTTTGCTCTTAGCTGAAGCAGGTGTAGGCAGGGCCGCCGAGAGCCATCATGGGCCCCGGGATAGGATTGGTATGTCCCGCTGCCGAACCCGCACCCTCCCCCCCCCCCCCATGGCACTACATTCATCCGACTTTGTACTATACTGTAGTCTAAACCAAGCTTCTAAACCAAGCAATGATACTTGCAATCTTAGCAGTGTCTGAGGAAGATCATTTCAACCGATACAGTATTTTAATAATGGGTTTAAAGGAAACTGTCAACGACGCGTAGAAGTTTCAATATCTCAATTAAAATCTGCAGCAGGATAGTTTACTCTTTCTCAAAGTAGTTATATTTAAGTTATTTACAGTATTCAAACTTTTTTTTTTAGGTAAGTGAATAAATATATTTTTTGTACAAACTCCACGTGTAATAGTCATTAATTGGGAGCTTACTCAACATAAAATAACATACGTTTTTAGCATAAACTACATTTTAATGGTGTTGCTATACACTATTTTATTTATCCCATGCCAAAAATAAAGCACTCATTTCTGCTCTTAACTAATAGCCTGTATTGGTAAATATATTTGTATTTTAAGCAATATAACCGATCATTCTCTTATTGTGTTTACCACCAGCTAAAGAAATGCTTTATTTATTTTACACAATAAAATTTTTCTAACAAACTGCTGCATCGTGTTGTTTTGAGCAAATTATAGATCTTAATAATTGAATAATTCATACTGTGGTATATATTGTGCAATGTTTGGGTTCATTTAAAGTTTTAAAAAGTCTTTAAAAAATACATAAAATTGCTATGCCTTTTTTTCAGCTTTTTGGTTTATTAAAATATGAAATGCAAAAGTTCAAATCATTGTGTGAAAGGAAGTGTTTGACAGCGCCTGGATACACAATCATTACAGTACAGAAGCATATCGGCTTGGTGTGCAGTACTGGAGTTTTTCTTTTTAATGTGTTGGTGGGAACGCAGAGGATCTTGTGCAGGGCTAGTTGTTTTAAAATATTTTATATATATTAAAAAAAGTTCTCCCTTCATCAGGGCCCCCCTTTGGGGCTTTGGGCCCCCTTCGAGGCGTTGGGCCCCGTGGAAATTTCCCCATCCTCCCCGTCCTCTCAGTGGGCCTGGGTGTAGGCTTCAGGATTATTGAATAATACAGTGTTATAGTTCAGTGTTTGGTGGTTATGCTTCATAGCTGAAGCTAGTTTTGTCATTGGAAGTACATTGTAGCTCCTGTTCCCAGTAATACCCCTGGTAGTGCGTAGCCCCACACTAGAGCTGGAGTGCTGTGATTGAATGCTCCCTACAGGAGCTGCTGCAGGTTGTATAGAAGCACATTCCAGGAGCTGAGCTCTTCTCACCAGCCTCGTCTCCACTAACAGGAAATGGGTTCCTGTGCTCTGTACACAATGACATCATGAGCACTGATACTCTTAACACTGTGAAACAAACCCCCGTCAGTGACACTCAGCAGCTCTCATTAGGACTCACAATGTTAGTTCTTGTATTAGTTCTGTTTCTCTCATTGTCAAGTAAGTGCCAGCTTTTATAGGCTTTGCTGAACTGCGTTTGTGTCATTTAGAAATTTCTAACTGAGTAGCTTGAGAATTACTTATCATTGTCGAGGATTCACAAGAAGATGGGAAACAATTTCAGCTGCAAATTGGAATATAAATGGTTTACAATTCCATTCTATAGGTGTTGTTTAAAGGTAATAGGTTATTATCCACACCCAAAGAAGAGCTGATTTTAGGGCAAGTAAGGAAAGTTTTTTTTTATACCAGTGAGTTGTTATAAAGTACTTCTTATATATTTCTGATTAAAAGATCCTTTTGTTTTTATTTCAGAGGCTGTGGGTGTAACTGTGGTGACACAGAAACAGTTTTCTACAGTGAAAGCAGGGAGAAACAGCTCTCTTAACATGTACACAAGAGGGCTCTGATGAATACATGTACTGGTACAGGCAATATCCTCATAAGGGACTGGAACTGATTTTCTTCTCTAGACTGGAAAACATGGATTTAGAAAAAGAGTCCACTGATGGCAGGTTTTCAGCTACCAGACCCAACAGGCAGAGCTTCCCTCTGAATATCACAGAGCTGCACACTAAAGACTCTGCTGTGTATTACTGTGCTAGCAGCACACAGTATGTGAGAGTCATGTAACCTCAATACAAAAACCTCAACATTAAAGGGATCTGTATCCCACACACAGACACTAGGGGGCAGTGCTGGGTAAATCACACACTGAACTAGAAATGCAAATGAGTAAACTGATCGAATTAAAAATACTTCAAGTAGTTTTTCTGTCTGTAACCTAAATCCTGTCTAAAGCAGCATGACAGCCTGTCTAGAAACAATTGAGATCCTGTGTTAATGGAGATGACATGGTTTCCTGTCCCCTGTAGACAATGACATCATGAGAGTCAACACCCCTCAAGATAAACTCTGAAGCAGAACTCTGAAACGCTCAGTATTAATCTGAACCCATCACTCAGAGCTCAGGATGTTCAGAGTCCATGTGCTCATTCTCATTCACTCATTGTTAGGTAGGGGCAACTTTTTAAATGGATAAACACTTCACTAGATTCAAAATACTGGAGGTGTTTATTTTTGTATTGATTTAATGAAACTAATTTCTATTAACTGAGGAAAGCAGAAACATACAGCACATAACATTAAAAAATTATTTAAAATAGGTGACACTTAATTTGTATATTTAAAGAAAATATATTTAACAGTAATAGATGATATATAAAATATTTGTTTGTTTTTAAATCAATATATTTTTTGTTTATAGAAAATGTTTATTCATTGGATTGATGATGAAGATGTAATAATTATATCATTTTCAGAAATGCACTAATAAATACTTTGTATGTGTTTTCAGAGTACACAGAAGCAACTGTGGTCCACCAGGCTCATTCTGCCTTGGGGTTTAGAGGAGAAGCAGTTCATTTACAATGTGAACAAGAGGGCTCTGATACACAGATGTACTGGTACAGGCAATATCCCAATGGGGGACTGGAGCTGATATTGTTCTCTAATATTGAAGGTGCATGGAAGTAGGAAAGACTATCAGTCCCGGAGAGATTTTCAGCTACCAGACCCAACAGGCAGAGCTTCCCGCTGACTATCACAGATCTGCACACTATCGACTCTGCTGTGTATTACTGTGCTAGCAGCGCACAGTATGTGAGAGTCATGTAACCTCAATACAAAAACCTCAACACTAAAGGGTTCTGTATCCCACACACAGACACTAGGGGGCAGTGCTGGATAAGATACACAGTGCTGATATTACAGCAAGTAGAACAGGGTCATAAGGATGGTTTGCTCTTAGCTGAAGCAGGTGTAGGCTTGAGGATTATTGAATAATGCAGTGTTATAGTTCAGTGTTTGGTGGTTATGCTTCATAGCTGAAGCTAGTTTTGTCATTGGAAGTACATTGTAGCTTCTGTTCCCAGTAATACCCCTGGTAGTGCGTAGCCCCACACTAGAGCTGGAGTGCTGTGATTGAATGCTCCCTGCAGGAGCTGCTGCAGGTTGTATAGAAGCACATTCCAGGAGCTGAGCTCTTCTCACCAGCCTCGTCTCCACTAACAGGAAATGGGTTCCTGTGCTCTGTACACAATGACATCATGAGCATTGATACTCTTAACACTGTGAAACAAACCCCCGTCAGTGACACTCAGCAGCTCTCATTAGGACTCACAATGTTAGTTCTTGTATTAGTTCTGTTTCTCTCATTGTCAAGTAAGTGCCAGCTTTTATAGGCTTTGCTGAACTGCGTTTGTGTCATTTAGAAATGTCTAACTGAGTAGCTTGACAATTGCTTATCATTGTCCAGGATTCACAAGAAGATGGGACATGGTTTCCTATCCTCTGTAGACAATGACGTCATGAGAGTCAACACTCCTCAAGATAAACTCTGAAGCAGAACTCTGAAACGCTCAGTATTAATCTGAACCCATCACTCAGAGCTCATTGTTAGATACACATTTTTGAATGTCTAAATTCTATTCCTTTTCTATTGGAAAATTATATTTATTTCTATTAAATAAGGAAAGCAAAGAAAAATACATCAGGAACAGTATAAAACATTTTAATAAATTGCCTCTCGATAAAGTAAGCTCAACATATTTGTTGAAAATTAATAGAAAATGAATATTATAAGTTGATGTATTTATTATGAAGTTATATCAGAAATGCAATATTGAATATGCACAGTGAGTATTAAATAAGACTGAAAATAAACACTCCCTTAAAAAGTAATTAACATAGGGTTTATTTTCAATGGGTATTGCTTGTTAGCCTGCTAAATACTTCAACTGCAGTGTAAAGTTTTAGTCAGTAGGTGGCAGCAGCAGCGCTAGCATCCCATAGAAAGGCCCATTAGAAAACTCCTGAGTGCTGCAGTAGAGATAAGCACTGCACAGCAGCGTCATGCAGTGTGCAGGACACTGGAAATAAAAGGATGCATCTTTGATTTCTGCAGAAATATTCAATTCCTGTGTTGTACCTGAAATGGACCGTGCCTCATCCTTTTAGAAGTGCAACACTTACACCCCCAACTAAAAAACAAAGTGAGCGCAGAATGTACTTAATAAAAAATATGGCTTTTGTAATTTTAAGAGTACAATATGGGTCTAAGAATGATAGAATGAGGTCTCTGTGGTTTTTCTACACGTCTCTGTTGCATGTGTAGATGTAACAGGTTTCAGATATTTAGTGGGTAGAGCAAGAGATGAACCTGTCTCTCCTCCTCCCCCGTGTCTTGCCTGTGCACTCAGACATATAGATAGATATCATTCATATATACCAGCACAGTCATGACCAATGGCAGGTCTGTTTGTTAGTTCCAGTGTAGAGCTGCTGAAACACGGCACAGTGCAGCATGTCTCAGGTGTATCTCCTCCTGTTTCTGTCCTGGCTTTACAACAGCCATAAGTAACCATTCAGGGACTATTAACTTATAGCATGAAATATATTGGAGACATAATCAGAAAGCTGTCAAAGGATGTATTATTTATTAAAATATGACATATTCTTTTGTTTTGAATGATCTAAATGCCATTTAAAAATTCTGTTTCCTTTAAATTGCTTTTTAAGCAGCGTTAGTTTGTTTGTGACAGCACTATGGCAGTACTAAAGATATGAAATACATTTAAAAAGACTTTTCATTTAAACGTTTGTCTAATGTTATAACACATTTATTTTAGTACTGCTATACAGGGTGTCCCATAAGTCTGGTATCATAGACAATATAATTATTGTGCAGATTAGGATATTCTGTGTTAAATTGAGCAGCCGCATCAAAATGATTTGATTGTTCTTCTTTGCTTAAAGGCAAATGGAATAGCTGTTGAAGCACAACTGTTAACACATCTATGTTTGTTCCTTTAGAGACTGCAAAGGCCACTCTAATCACCCAGCGTCCTCTCCTTATCATGAAGAAAGGGGACTCTGCTGTTCTAGACTGTGAGCAGGATGGCTCCGATAATACCATGTCCTGGTACAGACAGGCCCCTGACAAGGGCCTGGAGCTCATCTACTATTCAGCTGCTTCTGTCTCAGAGGAGAGGCAGCAATCCACCCCGGACAGATTCTCAGCTAAGAGATCTGTCTTAAAGACTTTCCCCCTGAATATCAAGACCCTGCAGGCTGGAGACTCTGCTGTTTATTTCTGTGCGAGCAGCCACAGTGTGAGAAAGTAACCCTACACCCGTTCAAAAACCTTATTACAGAACACAGCCCTGTTAGAATATAGAATGTGAAAGCAATCTGTCTATGAAGAGATGCGGTTTTATTCTTTATTTGTATAGTTTGCTCTACATTTTAAACCTGTTAAAGATGCCAAACAGGTGCGCTGCAAACCAGTGGTGGTAACTGTGGCTTGTCATTTCCCATTCGGGCACAGCACTTTCTGTTTGTACTCTTTGAGAAGATGAACAGAAACTGGAACACATTTTGCACCTGTACAAATGCTTTGTAAATCTTGCTCTACACAGCACAGAACAATATTCTCCAATAGAGTTCACTTTTTACTGCATATAACAGTTTCACATTTGAAATGTCCTCATAACACCAATGTTTCTACAAAAGACCAAGGCTGAGATCATTTTATTTATAGTCCTCATTTATGAGTGTTAAATGGTCCTTGTCAAACTAGGCACATGGCCACTGTTTAAAATGCAGCACATGGTGCAATGAACATACAAGCACAAGAACCAGAGGAGGCCATTCATCATAATGATTCAGCATCAACAACATAACCTGCTCACCCATTTCATACCCTGACCACTCTCTGTGTGACATGTATGATTACATTTCCTGTACGTTTCATTAAGTTCTGTGTGTCATTTAAATCCCTTTGGGTATCCTGGGTCACATAGGACCTATTTATCATCTATTTATCTAACTACCTTGCTAACGATCCCCCTATCTATGAGAAAGAGCAAGGGTCCCGGCACCAATCCCTGCTGAGTACAGGGCCCTGAGAAAGGCACTGCCCTGACAAGCACTCACAGCTCTCAGCTATGTATCCACATGCTTGCACGCCTGTGCCTTGGTTGTAAAGTAGCATACATGAAAAATATAAAGTTTTATAAAGACATAGACATTTCTGGTTTCCCCAACGTATTGGGAGCAATAGACTACACACATGTGCTGATAACCTCTCCAGCTGATTCTGAACATCTGTATAGGAGTAGAAAACCTATTCTATTAATGTGCAGGTGGTTTGTGCACAATTTAGCACTGCACCCCTGACTAACTTAAATACAAACTGACAGCATACATTTGGCTTATAGGCTACTCATGATGATATGAATTAGTGGTATAATGCAAAATGTGTTTCTGGTCCCTTGAAATTCATATTAACAAGAATTGACTGTCCTCCTGTAAGTATCATAACTTGTCAATGCGGCAACATGATCTATTTTGTGTTAATTGTCTAGGCTACTAAGTAGGCCAAGTATAATAATAATAATAATAATAATAATAATAATAATAATAATAATAATAATAATAATAATAATAATACAAACATCATTTAGTTTCAATTTAAAATAATATTTTATTCACATTGTACACCAATGTGTCAATGCAGCAGTATGATTTATTTTGTATTATGGTAGCCTACAGCCTACAGGCTAAAGTAAATAGAAAGTGTGCTAGGTATCATTTGATTTTACTACTGTACTGCATACTGTATACTGTGTACTCGTAATGTACAGATTTATATTTTTACATAATGTAATGTACTGCCTACCCAAAACACATTAGTGTTATTTCAGTGCAATGATTTACATTTAAAATACATTGAGCACTGTAAATGTCCGGTTTAGCGAGGGGATGCTGAATGATTATGAAAAGCTTTTTGGGGGTGAAGTTGGGGGCCCCACTATAGAATCTGATGGGATTAAACTGCCTTTCATTTTTCTATATATATATTTATATAACAGTATTAAAATATGTATAAGAAGACGGAACAGAATGCATTGTACAGATGACGTTTACATGTAACAAAGACAATGTTATTTTGATTCTTGCACCCTTGCATGTATAGACGTTATCCTTCAGGCACCCTCTGTTGTTGCAGCAAACCACAAGTCAACTCCCACTGTTTATTTGAGCAATATCGCACAACTCTCGCAATGCTAGAGATCTCGCTAAGAAGACACAACAGATATTTAAATTAGTATACTGTCGCTCTTTTCATTAACATATTTTCTCTTAATACATAATGTATAATGTTATTGAAGCTGACACCCTGGGATCCTTCAAGAAGCTGCTTGATGAGATTCTGGGATTAATAAGCTACTAACAACCAAACAAGAGCAAGATGGGCCGAATGGCCTCCTCTCGTTTGTAAACTTTCTTATGTTCTTGTGTTCTTATGTTCTTATGTATACTTTGTGAATTGTTGCAACGAAAATGCAAATTGCAGTATGTTTGCGCTGTGGCCCATCTTAGTACATCTACCCCTCAGGAAAATGAACAAAATAATGATCAAGTACAGAAAATTTTGCAGTTTAAATCAGTGCGTCAGTTATGCTCTCACAGCATTATGAGGTATGTTTATTTTATATTATAATTAAATGTACGTAATACTAATAGACATGATATATGCTCCCCAAGCAAGTTTTTTTGATATTACAAAAAAAACATAAGTGATCAAAAATAATTATTTTTGATAATTATGGGGTGCAATTACATCTGTGGCCAAAAGTTTTACAGCACCCTACAAAATTAACCAATGTTGTTTCATAAAGCCCAATGAAACCTGCTGAATAATGTTACGATAACATATTGAATTACAAACCGCTTTGTTGTTTTCCATATATACAGAAAACTGACAAATTGAAAAATGTTACATTTCGAAATCTAACATGAAATACTGTACTGCTATTATGGCTTCCAGTAGACTTTTGTTATATAATTTTGTAGTTTCTTTGATTAAATGGTGTTAAATAAAATATCGAAATTATCTTTTTTTTTCTTTTTCTCAATGCTAAAATTATATGCATAACTTTTGGCCTAGCTGTAGATTTGATTGACATATGATATGTGTCATTACATTTTAATTAAGTATTAAAATCTCTCCCTGTAGAGATGTTCTCATGCTCACCATATGACTGAAAAAAGTATGCGCTAGCTCATGAAATTTGCTCAGAAAGTATTTCCATTCCATTTGTGCATATCATTTATCGTACAGGATACATTTTTATCCACCCCTATCGAACATATATATATTTTTTCGCTTGCATGTATTAACTGGATTTCGTCTGTTTCCATCACAGTCGTCAAGCTTTTTTATACACATGAGTTTTAGCATACAAAAAGGTTTAATGGGGGCTCCCGAGTGGCGCATCCGGTGAAGGCACTCTGCGTGGAGTGCAGGATGCACCCTATAGCCTGGAGGTTGCTGGTTCGAGTCCAGGCTATTCCGCTGCCGACGGTGGACGGGAGCTCCCAGGGGGCAGTGCACAATTGGCTGAGCGCCACCCGGGGGGGGAGGGCTTAGGTCGGCCAGCGTGTCCTCGGCTCACCGCGCACCAGCGACCCCTGTAGACCTGCCAAGTGCCTGCGGGCTTGTCTGTAAACTGCCCAGAGCTGCGTTGTCCTCCGATGCTGTAATTCTGGGTTGGCTGCATGCCGGGCCTGCTGAGTGAAAAGAAGAGGTTGGTTGACGACACACGCTTCGGAGGACAGTGTGTGTTCGTCTTTACTGCTCCCAAGTCACCGCAGGGGTGGTAGCGGTAAGCTGAGTCTAAAATGTAATTGGATATTCCAAATTGGGAGAAAAACGGGGTAAAATCAATTGCCGACTATTGGCGAGCTCGAGCTCATAAAATTACACCAGACTAGAATGAAGCAGACTTGCAACTGTGCATTGGAGGGATAAGAGGAATGTTTACTGCATATCCAGTAGCCATGGATACTACACTGGGTTTCGATCACCATGATCAGCTACTAGTCTGATATATACACTGAAACTCCAGTAATACATTCATTTATACTGCATACTGTTGTTTTGGCATCTTAGCCAACAGAGGTTTGGGCTGTCTCTTGCCTATGCACAGGTAGATGAGTTGCTGACTGCAAGAAACAACTCACCTGGCCAAATATTATTATTTCATCTTACTCGACTAAAGCTTGTGGAGAAGGAGAATGTGTGAAAGGCCCTTATGCTTTCATTACTTAAATTGTGGGGAATAACAATGACATACTGTGTGCCAATGCAAATTCTTTATACAAAATGTGTTTCTGAAGGAACATACATTACATGCCCATTAACATCCCTATTAATCAGGTAAATCATTAAATATTATGGAAATGACAGGGTGACATGTAGTTTTGAAGTTTGGCCTCCTGATGGACAGAGGTGCTAAAGCCATTAACTTCCTTCCCTTGCCAGGATGGAACAGACCAGTGTCTATGGACGGTTTATGGTGGCCATCTTGGTAAAGTCAGACACATAGCTGCTTTCAACCTTCCCTTCTCCAATACAGAGATTATATAAACTTCCATTTTAACAGCGCTGTGTGTTACTGTCCTTTGCAGGTAAATTGTAACAAAAATAATATTCAATGTAGTTTTCCAGTACTATATTCTAGAGGACTGGACAACCTACATTCATTTTACAGAGACATACGATTTGATTTGCAACATGTTAATGTAAACTAACATTGAACAAACATGTTTGGGTATCAATTACATTTATTGTTGAGGCAGAGTACTTATCAGTGCCTAACCACACCACCTTTAACAAGGAAAACAACCAGTAAACAGTGTAAGGAGAGCAGTGAAAATGTATTTTATTTCAATGAACCTATAAGAGGGAACTACGACAGATTAATAGAAGTAGTTAGTATACACACTTGCTAAGCGTATAAAAAATAAACTTTTCATAATTTGTATATTTAGGCTGTACACTGATTATGGAATGTTTTGTAAATGCTAAGGTCTAACAAGTGCTTAATGCTTACAAAGCATTTCCACAGTTGCACACATTTTCTCAGCAGTTAGCAAGCAGTTAGGTAACAGCCAGGTCACATTTACAGGAACAGTTATTAACCATTTCCTCATTTGCATTACTAGGCAACACATGGGAACAAACTGCATACACCTTATCATTTGAAACTAAGCTAAAGTGTTTCCAGACATTTTGAACAAGTTACTGTAAGTAAACCACACACAGACTGCAAAGCCTTGGTTTCTTTATGGCAGGCACTTGCAGTTCATACATTATTCTTATATAGTCATTAAAAATACTTATGTTTTAGTACATACATTTCCACAGTTGCTTAACAAGTATTTTCTTAGCAGTTAGTAGGTATTTAGGTAACATCTAGGTCACTTTTAAATAAGGCGAAGGGCAAGTATGATCTAATAATACTAATACTAGTATTATCCAGTGCCTCAGTTTAAATAAATGTACACCTCCTTCCTAACACCTCGTGTAGGACTCTTTTGTACTCCGGAACCCAGTAGAAGCAACACTCCAATCTTAAGAAAATGTCTCTAGCACTTGATATTCCCAGGCAGTCTCCTATACAAGTACTAAACAAGGTCAACCTTGCTTATCTTCAGAGATCAGACGAGATCAGGCTTATTCAAGGTGATATGGCCGTATTGTGAAGCCAAAAGTGAAATGTCCATGTTTAATTGGTTAGCATTGTGTGAAGTACAGGCTTGAACTGTGTAGGAAATGTTGTGAAATGTTGTCTCTGAAAACCAGAATAAGCCCATCAGCAGCTGTGGAACTGGTCCATTTGAGAGGTAACTGCAGAAGTTGTGCTGTCCTATAGGGTGGTGGTGCATAGGCATCTAACTTTGTTGAAAAGTATGTTGAGGAAGGGAGGGGGTTGGAATTGGAGGACTACAGTGCTGAGCGTGCGAAGCAGATTTTATATTTTATTTGTTATTATGATTAAGAAGCTCTAAGTAATCTTGCAAACCTTGCTGTTGTAAAGTTACGGTTTTACTCATTTCAAGCTGACAAAATTGGGCAGGCGTTTCAGCATAAAATGTTCAATATGTACTTACTGAGCATGTGCTAATTACAAATACATGCAAGTAGCGCCAGTACCAGTGGCATCTCTGCACAATGCTATACATGCAGCTTTTTAAATGCAAGGGCTAAACAAACACCAACACCGAGTTCTGTTTCTAAGTAAATATAAATAGCAGTTCAAAATACTTGCCACGTCAGAAGCATTAGTTTTCTATTAAAAAAAACTTCATTTTGAAACAAATGCAAAGATATTTTTTAGCTGAATAAAATAATCTTAACTTTATACATTTGCAGAGCAGAGCAATTAAGAATTGTTTCTTGTTTTACACCACAAAAAAATGTTTTATTCCTTTGAGAAATTGGGTCTTTGCCTTTGTGCTTGCTTCTAAATAGGGTCATTGAGTTAGAGGGCAAAGTTTTCCAATAATGAAATAATTTTAGTTAAAACAATAATGTAACTGTGGTTACTGCAACCAAGTCATTTCTTGCTAGTTTTAAAATATTTATATATTTTTTACTTTAACTATTGAGGCAAGTTTTGCACTTGCTTCAGATCGGGTACATTATTTTATATCTTTAACATGTGCTGACAGTGCTCAGAACGACGGGGAGGTACTGTGTAAGCAAAAGGGTTTTAATTACCTTACGATTTCATGTGACACTGGCTGCAAAAGAAGGATGTTTCTATACACAAATAAGCTTTATTTAAACAAATAAAATGTCTTAAACGATACAAGAAAATTCCTAAACTGGTTTAATTGAAGGAGTAGTACACAAAAAGCTTCAACATGACAGCTGAACATTCATTTCAATAAAGAACAATGAAAAAAACCCACTGTAACCTACTTTGTTATTTTGAAATACCACTGCTTCAGATTATCATGACTGCTTAAAAACAGTAAGAACATTTTATTTAGAGTTCACGGGGCGGAGCTATGCCACCTGGTAGTGTTTATTGACAGAGTTAGTGAACATATACACAAGGAGAGAGGGGCTCCGCCTCTTCAAGGCCCTACATTTACTTGATCGATAGACACGATAAACAGGAGGGGGGCCACCGTCTTTGAGGTGACCCGACATACGAGAGGGGCACCGTCTCCGAGGTTACCCGACATACGAAGATGCTCGCGAACTGGAAAGAAAACATAAAGTTAGTATCTGTTAAAACATATAATGTGTGGTGTTCTGCCTCTTCGAAGCCCAACGTAATAGAAGGGGGTTCCGTCGCTGAGGAGACCCGACAAACAGGAGAGGGGCCACCGCCTTTGAGGAGACCCGACAAACACGAGGGATGCCACCGCTGGGGACCCTCACATAGAGGCATCAGACCTGCAAGAAGAATCCCAAAAGAAACATACATGCAGATGGAAGGGTTTGGCCAGGGGTCCCCTCTGACTCATGGAGAACCCTCCTCTATGAGGTAAATGAAGCGGAGCTTAACAAAGGGTTGGAGAAAGTGGAATCACTAACCCCCAAAAGATGGACCCCGGCTCCCGCTGACGCAACGTGAAGAAGAAAAAGAGAGAACCGCCAATGCATAAGAAAAAGAAAAGATAAAAAATTTAGACGAAAGAAAACAAACACTTAACGTGACAAAGGGGTTAGTAGACTGTACCCTAATGACTATGTGAAGACCCTCTGCACAGTGGAAAGAAAAAAACCCTTTCTTTTAATTTAATTTCTTAGGGGAAATCTTTGGAGGCCCAGGCAGAAAGGTCGTCCCCACTCGGACATACTAGCAATGGACTGATGTGCGGAGGATATTTCAGATGATGAAGAACGAATATAAGTTTCAACTGCTGATGAAGTCCAGCGCCCCATATTTTTAATTAAATGCTGGTTAATGTTGGCTTTTGCAGCTGAAGTAGCTGCCCCTATTCTAAATGAATGAGGAGTGTAGAATTGCGAAGGAAGACCTGCTCTGGACACCACGGTGGAAAGGTGTGTTGAAAACCAATGCCTTGATACAATGGACTGGCTTGAATTGATAAACAAAAGGTCGGAGGATGAAATGGCCTTGCGTTCTGCAATGTACTTCAACATGGAAGTGAAGGGACACAGAGGAGAGTTGATCTTAGAAAGCTGAATACATTGTCCTTACCGCAGTTGATCTGTTTTTGAAATGCGAAGAAATAAGATGAAATGAGAATCTGGGATGAGCTTGAGGTCACTGCAGCGGATACAGAGGGTAGGAAAGCTGGCAATCGAAGGAACTGTATATTCAGAACATCTCAAAAACCCAAAAAATGCAGATAGACATATGACTTCCATAGTTAAATCATCAAATGGAGAAAAACAGCCATGGCGGAGAATTGAAATCAAGTTACTGAGAATGTCTATAGAAATAGGCAGGCGAGCAGATTAAGGAGCCGGAGAGCACTTGGAAATTCCTCGTAAAAGGAGACGAACCTCTGGAATTGATAATAGAGTTGGGGAATTGATGGACATCAAGCGAAATTGATGCTGAATTCTGACAAATATAGTCTGATTGTAGCTGGTGCCAGATGTAGAGAGTCCTTTGCATGCACTATGAACGCCATGATCCAGTCCTGGTTGAATGGAGTAGGATTAATCCTGCTTTGTAAACAGAAAGTTACATAACATGCCCAACCTGTAGAGTACGAGGATCTGGTAGATGGGGCAAGTGCTGATGCCATGTAATCCTGAGCTGAAATAAGAAGTTTATTAATAGTTGGATTTAGTTGAAAATCAGCTGATTGAACTGTGGCGTTGCTGCTGGATATTGCAGAGCTGTAGGCAGCAAACTGTGGAATTTGGAAATCTGTAAACGAGAAAGAGCATCAGCTACATTATTAAAAATGCCCGGTAGGTGGCGAGCTTGTATTAAGAAATTATTAGAGACTGAAATCCATACTAGCCGACGCAGCAATTGCATGATAAGAGGGGAAGAGGAACGACCTTTATTTATAATATGCACTGTAGTTGAATTATCACAGTAAAATAGTATTGATTTCTTAGACCAGAGATGACCCCATAGCTGGGCAGCTGCTACTATTGGGTATATCTCTAGCAGAGCTGTGGATTTTAGATGAGGAGATATGTTCTCGATTTCCTCAGGCCATGTACTGCAAAACCATTGATTGTTAAATAGACCTCCGAATCCCAGAGATGAGGCATCAGTAAATAAAGCCATATCGTGTGGCGCTGAAATGAAATCATCATAAAACATAGAGAGACCGTTCCAGTGCTGAATAAGCGCAGACCACATTTTAATGTCTTTCCTAGCTTCTGAAGAGATATTTATATAGGAGTTCAGATTTTCTTTTTGCTGTTGATGCCAGCGCTAGCAGTCGAGATATAAACGTCCTCCCCTGTGGAATGATACGTATTGCGAAGTTAAAGTAACCCAGCAATGAAAGCAGTGCCCGTTTTTTAATTGTTTTACTGATCTGAAAATCCTGAATGAGAAAACGAATATGGTTAAGTTTAGACTCAGGCAGGCTGGCTTCAAACTTTTCTGTATCTAGAATGATTCCAAGGAATTCCAAAGAATGAAGGGGACCGATTGATTTCTCTTCTGAAAGCGGAACGCCAACTTCAGAAAATAAGCTTTTAAGATTGGAAATCGCTTCTGCTGGTACATCTGAAGGAGGAGAAATTACTAAAAAATCGTCCAGCAAGTGGAGCAAGAATGGGACATGATAGACATTAAGAAGAATCCAGCATAATGCTTCCGACAGGGTATCAAATATCTTCGGGCTACTGCGGCAGCCGAAAGTCAATTGGGTAACAAAATAAAACTTCCCTTCCCAGCATATACCAAACAGGTGACGGAGAGAAGGATGGATTGGCATTACTTTAAATGCGTCTGATATATCTGCTTTTGCTAACCAGGAACCACGACCTGCTAATTTAATTGAATGTATTGCATCTGCAATAGTGATGTATTGCAGGGAAAATTGATCTTGGGGAATTAATGAGTTAATGCTGCTGGTGCTTGACCCCCGTGGTGCTGATAAATCAATAATGAGACGGTTTTTTCCTGACATTTTCCTCGTGGCAACGCCGATAGGATTAATTCTATATATTGGAAAAGGAGGAGCTAGAAATGGACCGACTATAAATCCTTTTTTAATTTCTTTCTCGATGAGAGACTGCACTGATTGTGGATCTTGAGTCGCTGAATAAAGATTTTTGCTTTTGAACGAGGAAGAAGGAATTTGAGTAAGACCGGTTGAAAAACCATTTTTTAATCCGTCTATCAGGTAATTAATTAAGTTACTGTCGGGATGATTCTGTACTTGATAACGCCGGGATGTTTATAGGAGTAAAGACTGTGAGCATCGGGGAAAGTCACTTGCGTTTTAAAGGGCAGATTGAATTAGAGTGAGCGTCTCCGCAATTGCTGCACATGTGGATAAAATTGCATTGCCTATTCGAACAGAAGCCAGTATTGAAATTGTTGCAGATTTGTCTTCCTCCTGAAAATCTAATACTGCGCCCATATTTGTCTTTCCTTGTGGACTGATCGAGGGGAGCTGAAGAATGTATAGGATTAGGTACTGAAGATCTGTATGAAACCGAGTGCTTTAGAAGTTGATGCAATTGCAGCTTTAGGGCAGAGGGATGTTGTGTGAGCTGTTGAAGCGCAGATCCCACATGCGTTAGCTCTTAGACCACCAAAAATTCTATTAAATAGATCTGTGTTGGGTTTAGCCCAATTGATGATGTGATTATCTGCTGCCAATATCGCTGCTGCTTTTGCGGAGAATGATTTATGATACTCAAAAAACATAGTCCCCCGTATCTGACAGACAGCTCCACGATATAGTATTCGTAGGAGTCCAATTCAGCTCTGCGGTTAGGATATACCGAGCATAGCACATCTCTGAATATGGAGAAAGCAAGGACAAATTCCCTAATGTAAGATTTTTAATCAGTCTGGGATCTCTGGATTTTAGAGTTACTGCCAAATCTCCACAATCCACTACTCTATGATCCAAGAATTCCGAAGTCGTCATTAATAGTGGAACAAGATTAATGTCCTTACCTTCGAGAATGTTACGTCTGATTCGTGGAGATATAGTGTGACGTCTAGCTGCAGTTAGAGAGGAGGATCCGTATGTAGATGCAGTAGCGAGGTTGAATTTTGGAGGATCTGCTTCGCTGGCTGAAATTGGGGCTGGACCAGAAGAAGCTGTAGGCGGCGCTGCAGTGTTTGATGCTGGAATTAATGACAGCGCTGAAGATTGCTTTCCCTGTTCCATAATAGACACCCTTTTATCTAGATCCGACAGTTGAGAACTGACCGAAGATAGAGTATCGGAAAAAAGCTGAATAAATGATTTTATCTCTTTAAATATTTGCGAATGTTGGATTTCAATGGCTGGCTGCTGGTTAGCGGTGCTAGTTGTGGGGTGGTTAGATCCGGAATAGACTGCCTGCTGTCTGTTTTAGGATGCTGAATGGCTGGGCGGCTGATTATGTTTTTTCGGAGGAAAAACTGGTTCTGCTGATACTGAATTGCAATAGAGAATGAAAAGAGACTCTCTATCACTCCCTGCCGGAATCGCATTACCGTTTTAAGGAGGGTTTTATCAATTTATTCATGGGCCAGTCCTTCCAAAACAATCGATCTGGAGGGGCGTCCTGAGGCAGAAGTCGCTTGGATTGGCGCAGATTCGATGTTTGGGTGGCAGGAACGGTAGGCAATATTTGAACTGGAACCTGATCGGGAGCCTGATCAGATGTAACTGAAATGCCAGAAGGGGAGAAAAAACGGAGACTGGATGGGCCCTGGATTGAAGCTGGAGGAGAATGATCTGGTAATGACAGAAAATCCTGGGAATCCTCTGAATCCGATGACAACTGCTGTAAGTACTCCATTATTGAGGTATACAAAAGTTGATGGGTCTTGAAATCGCTTAGGTTTATGCCAAAACGAAAAAACACAAGACAGCTAGGTAGAGGTGACTAATGTTTAAATAAGGTAGATTTAATTGATGACAGCAGATGATAGGTTGTTGGTGCCTAGCTCCACCCCGTGAACCTCACCTATAGGTTAACATTTATTGTTGAACTTAAACCCGTTCATGGCCCTGCAGCAACACGAACCTGCTAACTTCCCTTAATTGTTTTTAATAACTTCCCTTATTTTCCTTAAAAACAAAATAACAGTCTTATTCTCTTACCTTTTTCAATGAATAGAATTTAATTAATAGAGAATAAAAACAAACTAAACTAACAACTACCAAGCATATATTGAACTAATCATTCTTCTGTTTCATTCGCTCCATCCTACATGCACTATATTAATTTTACACAGACATATGATTTCGTTTTGGTTTGCAAAATGTTATGCTAAACCAACATTGACCACTCATGTTTGGGTATCAATTACATTTATTGTTGAGGCAGAATACTTATCAGTGCTTAACCAGACCACTTTAACAAGGAAAACTACCAGTAAACAGTGTAAGGAGAGCAGTGAAAATGTATTTTATTTCAATGAACCTATAAGAGGGAACTATGACAGATTAATAGAAGTAGTTAGTATACACACTTGCTAAGCGTATAAAAAATAAACATTTCATCATTTGTATATTTAGGCTGTACACTGTTTATGGAATGTTTTGTAAATGCTAAGGTCTAACAAGTGCTTAATGCTTACAAAGCATTTCCACACATTTGCACACATTTTTTCAGCAGTTAGCAGGCAGTTAGGTAACAGCCAGGTCACATTTACAGGAACAGTTATTAACCATTTCCTCATTTGCATTACTAGGCAACACGTCTAACAGGTGATAATGACCGCTCTGCCTGGCAACCTGATTGCCTGAGACACACCCTATTTCTATAATCTCTTTTATGGGAACAAACTGCATACACCTTATCATAATGAAACTAAGCTAAAGTGTTTCCAGACATTTTGAACAAGTTACTGTAAGTAAACCACACACAGACTGCAAAGCCTTGGTTTCTTTATGGCAGGCACTTGCAGTTCATACATTATTCTTATATAGTCATTAAAAACACTTATGTTTTAGTACATACATTTCCACAGTTGCTTAACAAGTATTTTCTTAGCAGTTAGTAGGCATTTAGGTAACATCTAGGTCACTTTTAAATAAGGCGAAGGGCAAGTATGATCTAATAATACTAATACTAGTATTATCCAGTGCCTCAGTTTAAATAAATGTAAACCTCCTTCCTAACACCTCAGGTAGGTCTCTTTTGTACTCCGGAACCCATTAGAAGCAACACTCCAATCTTAAGAAAATGCCTCTAGCACTTGATATTCCCAGGCAGTCTCCTATACAAGTACTAAACAAGGTCAACCTTGCTTATCTTCAGAGATCAGACGAGATCAGGCTTATTCAAGGTGATATGGCCGTATTGTGAAGCCAAAAGTGAAATCTCCATGTTTAATTGGTTAGCATTGTGTGAAGTACAGGCTTGAACTGTGTAGGAAATGTTGTGAAATGTTGTCTCTGAAAACCAAAATAAGCCCATCAACAGCTGTGGAACTGGTCCATTTGAGAGGTAACTGCAGAAGTTGTGCTGTCCTATAGGGTGGTGGTCCCACCCACTGAGGGGATAAAACTATCATCCAAAGGAAGCCATTTCTCTTTATCCTTCTCAAGATGGTAAGGTAAGACCTCTATGTCTAGCTGAGCGTGTTGATAGAAAAGAGCTTCTCGAGTTGAATCGAGTTAATTGTATTTCCCTTGCGTTCACGCTGAAAGCTGGCTCGCCACTTTCCCGGAATCAACGACTTTGAAAAGACCGAGTCTTTTTCCTTTCTGTCTTTCAGCGGCCTCCTCGCTTGCGTGGTAGCCCGCTCTTTGTTATCTGTCTGTCGTGTGTGAGCGACTACCTGTGCAGTCACCCGTGAGTGGTTGTCTATTTCTTTCTGAGAGTACACAGTTCCTCCACGGGGCTAGGCCTTGCCGCATCCCCGCTGTCGAGTAGACCTCCCTGGCAGCGTAGGCCCGCCCACCTCAGTGAGTCGGGCCTTGTAAACAAACAGTGTGCTCTCCACTATACTATCTTTCTACAGTGTTTTTGCTGTCTGCTTCAACTCGGCCCTTGTGTCCCCCTGGTGCACGCTACACGCTGACCAGGTGTGTGTGACCACGCGGTTAGGGTAGGCACAATTGCGTAGCAGCCCCCCTGTGCTTCGGTTCTGCGGTGCATGCATAGCCCTTGGTACTTCAGTATCTCGGTGCACAAGGTGCTCATTGCATACGGCACACAGTGCCCAGCGCCACAGCGCAGTGCACAGTCACAGCGCTGCACGGCGGTACACGGTGCACATAGTGCTCTCGGTACTCGGAACAAGCGGTGCTTGGTGCACGCGGTGCACACGGTGCTTGGTACCCACTGCTACAGCGCTATTGCACGAACGCACGGTGCTGCACGGTGCACGGTACTCGGTGCGTACGGAGTTCGGAATGCATGGTGCACACGGTGGTGCCACTGCTACAGAGCTAGTGCAAGAGCGCACGGTACACTCTGTGCTCACAGTGCCCTCGGGTGCTCGGTGCATGAGATGCCTCATTGCCCTCTGCTTGTAGATGGTGCTCCACTCCGCTGTAGGGTACGTGCTGCCCCGATTGTGTGACTGCATGTAGTCCAGGCTAGACACCCCTGTCCAGTTGCTCTTATCGAGACTGTGTGAAATAGCTCTCTCTCACAACTGTGCTGTATTTACTCTTTTTCTGTTTAACAGCCTACATCGCTTTGCGATTGCAGTCTGCTTCTAACCCTACAGCACTCACTGTTTTGTGTTTTCCTCTGCTATTGCAGTTTAAGAAAAAGAGACGTGTGATCCTTCACCAGGCCCCGGCTCTGCCATGCCCTGCTGTGGAGTTGACTCTGCTGGACTGCCTCAGCCATCCTCTCTGTGCGCTTAAAAATTCCAGTTCAGCCGCGTTGCCATGGTGTCTGTTGTATTACCCTCACAGCTTTGCTGTTGTGTGCGTGTATGTGTGGTTTTATTTCACTGCCTTGCAGTTGAAAAAAAAAAAACATATACATATAAATATATATATATATATATATATATATATATATATATATATATATATATATATATATATATATATATATATATATATTATACATGCACGATTCCTCCACCGGGACCCAGCTCTTCTGCACCCTACTGTTGAGTTGCATACGCCGGCTTGTTTCAGCCAGCCTACTGAGTTGAATCAGCCGGCTTGTTTCAGCCCGCCTAACACGCCACAGCTCTTTGAGCCTGTGATCCAATCTGGCATATGCCACATTGTATGACTGTACGCGGTCCAGAACCAGGTTATCGCCGCTCTGCACCGTGTGGTCCCCTGTACTGTTCTCCAGATTTCCTATGCTATGTGCTACCCTGGGTTGTGTTGACTTCACGCAGTTAAGGCTAGGTGCCTGTCAGTGCTTCGGCACTGTTTAGATGCTCCATGCCTCAGTGCTTAGCGCCACCACATGTCAATAACCGATCCTTCGGTGCACCAGTACTGTATTCTACCTCATTCAGTAAAAACTATTGGATCTGATGGCCGCGGCTTCATCACCCACCCAACTAGGGTTACTCCACATGCGCCCGATCCAAGTGTGGCTCAGTGCCTTCGGCTACACCCCAAGCGCGACAGACACCGTCGGCTGACCGTGTCTCGCCTATGCTGGGAAGCTC
Organism: Acipenser oxyrinchus oxyrinchus; assembly: GCA_030684275.1. Lineage (NCBI taxonomy): Eukaryota > Metazoa > Chordata > Actinopteri > Acipenseriformes > Acipenseridae > Acipenser > Acipenser oxyrinchus. The sequence continues at coordinate 3,997,131 of CM060288.1, read as the reverse complement.
TACGTTGGTGGAGGCAAGCCTCTCACCTGAGCAAAGGCGTAAGGATAGGAGTGATACACAACCGTCAACTGGTGATGACAGACGCACCCAACTCTGGTTGGGGGGGCGGTCTGGGCAGGCAGAGGAGTTTGCGGACCCTGGTAAGACCGCTGGACATCCCTGCACATAAATGCGTGGGAGCTGAGAGCCGCCCACGAGTGGCCCAAAGCGTTTTTGTACACTTTCCCGCCTATACCACTGCTCCCGGCCTTTCTCGAAAAGGTCTGGTTAGAGGAAGCTTCAGTTCTCCTAGTGGTTCCCAAGTGGCTGAGGAGAATCCGTTTTTTGACCCTGTGCCAGCTGTTGCATGGCCAGCCCTGGGAGATTCCACTGCACATGGATCTCCTCAGTCAGGCGAAAGGCTCTCTTTGGCACCCGGAACCGGGCAGGTTCCGGCTATGGGTCTGGCCCCTTAAAGGGACCCCTGTCTAGCACTAGGGCTATCATATGCAAGTTGCAGAGCACTAGGGCAGACTCCACTAGGTCCTTGTACACCTATAAGTGGAGGTATTTCCAGGCTGGGTGTCTGGCTAGAAGCCATGACCCCATATCTTGCCCTATGCCAGTCATCTTACAGTTTCTGCAAGAACTGCTTGATGCTGGTAGGTCACCTTCCACTTTGAAGGTATATTTAGCGGCTATCTCTGCTTGCCATGCCCATTTTTTGGCTACCCGTTTTCTACCCGTTTTCGCCCTTGGTGATTACGCCCTCCCAGGTGGACTGTTATCCCCGAATGGAGCCTTAAAATTGTACTGGAGGATCTCACGAAGACCCTGTTTGACGCCATACACTCCATAGAGCTGAAGTACCTGTCTATGAAAACAGCCTTCCTCTTGGCTATCACCTTCTTCTCTTTCAGGGAACCAGGGTTACGGTAAGTAACCTAAAGTTTTATAATCCCTTTTATGGGAACAAACTGCATACACATTATCATAATGAAACTAAGCTAAAGTGTTTCCAAGGTTAGACATTTTGAACAAGTTACTGTAAGTAAACTTTGTACATTATTCTTATATAAAACACTGAGAAATACATGTTTCATTTATGTTTTAGTACACGTATAGTATTCTAAACTGCAAATAAACAGGGGCATAGTTTACAGACGTTCAAGCAGTTATTTTCTAATAACAAATAGCATTATGTTTTGTTAAAAGCTTGTCTCACAATACCGAATGTCCTATTGATCTCTGTTGCAAATAAATTATATATTTATTGATATTTTCCTAGATATACGAATAAACAAACAAACAAACAAATAAGAAAAAGCACACCACAACGAAATATGGACAGGAATGTTCAGAAGCAAGGCTAGCCACCCTATATGCACACTTCCCTCAGTAAGTGCACTGTGCTGATGTACTGTACAACAATACAATGCCCTGATACCCAAGCGAGGGCAGCAGCCCAATGGTTAGGTAACTTACCTCATATCTCTGAAGTACAAGGACTGAATTCAGCTCTCTGAACTTATCTTCTTTTTAAAAGCACAACTCAAACAATATAGTCATGACAGCCTTAGAATTGAGAATTGTAAATCTTGTAATAGATGGATTTTGCTTCAAGTCAGTGAAATCTCTTTGATGCTTAGAATGTGTTTGTTAAACAAGATTAGTAGAACCAAAAATAAACAGGTATTGTAAATGAGATAATCCATGTATTTAATGAACTAGCTTAATTTGCACATGGCCCAAGTCATCTTTGAGCAGCTTTGTGGCAAAGTGCCCCCCCGTGTGTATTTTGTGTTACGTGTTGTGTGTAAATGTTGGTGTATAGTCATCGGTACACGGGATATAAACGGGTCTGTGTTTCACTTGTGATTTAAAAATGTAGATTTATATTTAGGCACGGAGGGCACAAATCACTTCACGTGCTAGTTAAAATGTAATGTGTGGTCACGGGAGTGCACTTAATTAATTCACGTGCAGTTGTACCGAGATTCCAATTGAATGATTGACTAGCAATCGAGTCTCGGTACAACTGCATAAAAACAGCATGTTTTCACTCACTACGGGGTTGGGTGTTCGAGAGTGGAGAACGGGAGAGAGAGAGAGAGAAATATTTACAAACAATTGCTATCGCGTGCTGGTAGGACCAGCACGATACTTGTTTGTTTGTTTACTCACCGTGTTTGTGTGTCTGTCCGTCCACCGTTTGTTTAGTGTTAGTTCGTTTTGTTTATGTCTGTTTATTTTGGCGAAAGTGCCGTGTTCTGTGTTTTTGTTACAACCGTTTATTTTTCTGTTTGATTATTAAGCGCTGAGCGCGATCCGCGCTCAGCTTCACCAAAACCCCAAGTCTCTGTCTGTACTGTGTTTCCTGGCTCTGCCGTGGCGTCACCAGCTCAGTGCGTCTTTGTCACACGTGGTGTCAGAACCGGGAGCTACAGCGCCTCAGGACTCAGGCCAGAGCAGGAACCGCAATTTGTTTAAAAAAAAAAAAACCACAACAAGAAAATGGAAGGCTGGAACTGGAGAGATGGCTGCCAGGATCTGGAGGTCCTCCTCGGTGGTCTAGAGGACCAAGGCTGGTGCCTTGCCTGTGGGGAGTTCGGGCACCCGGTGGTGCGCTGCCCCTACCAAGAGGGAGAGGAGGAACTGGCCCAGGAGGAAGGTGAGGAGGAGGCAGAGAAGGGGAAGGGGAGAGGAAGGCTGAGTGTCCACAGCCCAAGCGGGAGGAGCCCGAGCGTCCTACGCCTGAGTGGGAGGAGCCCGAGCGTCCTACGCCTGAGTGGGAGGAGCCTGAGCGTCCTACGCCTGACTGGGAGGAGCCCGAGCGTCCCTACGCCTGAATGGGAGGAGCCGAACGTCCTACGCCTGAATGGGAGGAGTCGGTGCGTCCACAGCCCAAGAGGGAGGAGTGGGTGCGTCCACGGCCCAAGAGGGAGGAGTGGTGCGTCCACGGCCCAAGAAGGGGAAGGTAGGCGTCCACAGCCCCAGTCTCCACCAGCAGAGGGTGAATTCCTGCTGGGTCCACCTCCATTGCCATGGGAGGACTGCTTGCAGCTCCACCTCCACCAGCAGAGGGTGAATTCCTGCTGGTCCCGCCACTTCCATTGGCAGAGCAGCAGGAGCTGCCTCTGCCTCCGCCACCTCCACCGGCAGGAGCAGAGCAGCAGGAGCTGCCTCTGCCTCCGCCACTTCCATCGGCAGAGCAGCAGGAGCTGCCTCTGCCTCCGCCACCTCCATCGGCAGGAGCAGAGCAGCAGGAGCTGCCTCTGCCTCCGCCACCTCCATCTGCAGGAGCAGAGCAGCAGGAGCTGTCTCTGCCTCCGCCACCTCCATCGGCAGGAGCAGAGCAGCAGGAGCTGCCTCTGCCTCCGCCAACCCCACCAGCAGAGGAGGAATGCCTGCTGGTAACACTTCCCCCAGCAGCAGAGGATGAATGCCTGCTGGTATCACTTCCCCCACCAGCAGAGGAGGAATGCCTGCTGGTATTACTCCCCACCAGCAGAGGATGAATGCCTGCTGGTAACACTTCCCCACCAGCAGAGGATAAATGCCTGCTGGTATCACTTCCCCACCAGCAGAGGAGGAATGCCTGCTGGTATCATTTCCCCACCGTCACGAGGAGAGGAGCAGGAGCTGCCTCTCCCTTCACCAGAAGGACCAGGACTAGATGCTGGCGGTCCTCAGCAGCCCTTGCATAGGCTGCTGAGGGAAGCTACGGGAAGAACCGCCCGGCCACAGAGGCCGAGAGAGAGCCAACACCCGCACCCCAGCTTGTCCTGACTGCCTGCCTCGCTAGCCCCAGGATGCCTGCCTCGCTCGCCCCAGGATGCCTGCCTCGCTTGCGCCCAAGGATGCCTGCCTCGCTTGGCCCAAGGATGCCTGCCTGCGCGCTCGCCCAAGGATGCTTGCCTGCATGTCGCCTGGGGTTGCCAGCCGCTCCGCGTCGCCTGGGGTTGCCAGCCGCTCCGCGTCGCCTGGGGTTGCCAGCCGCTCCGCATCGCCTGGGGTTGCCAGCCGCTCCGCATCGCCTGGGGTTGCCAGCCGCTCCGCATCGCCTGGGGTTGCCAGCCGCTCCGCATCGCCTGGGGTTGCCAGCCGCTCCGCATCGCCTGGGGCTGCCTGTCGCTCCGCATCGCCTGGGGCTGCCTTTTGCTCCACACAGGGTACAGAGTGCGAGGGAGAAGTGGAGCTCCGCTGCCGCCTCTATGGCCAGGGGCTCCCCTCCCGAGTTAGCCTCCCGAGGTCGCTGCTGCTGCCGTCGCCTCCCGAGGGTCCGCTGCTGCTGCCGTCGCCTACCGAGGGTCCACTGCCCGTCGCCTGGGGTCGCCGGGGATCCTGCTTCGCCTGGGGTAGTGGAGGGTCCTGCTTAAGCCTGGGGTCGCTACACTATGGCCAGAACCCCATGAAGGGGAGCTGTCGGCCATGAAGAAAGGGGGGAGGTCAGGAGACCAGCTCCCCAGCCGCATTTCCGTGGCAGGAAACACGGTGGCCAGAGCCCCACGGAGGAGCTGGCGGCCCGCGAAGGAGGGAGGTCAGGAGACCAGCTCCCCTAGCAGCAGTTTAAGCTGCCGGAAAGTGGGTGGCGGCCCACGGAGGAACTGCCGGCCATGAAGAAGGGGGAGGTCAGGAGACCAGCTTCCCCACAGCAGTTTCGCTGCCGGAGATTGTGTGGTCGGAGCCCCACGGAGGAACTGCGGCCATGAAGAAGGGGAGGTCAGGAGACCAGCTCCCCAGCTGCACTTGTGGCAGGAGATAGTGTGGCTGAAGCCCGGAAGAGGAGCTGCCAGCCACGAAGAATGGGGGTGCCAGACATTTCACCATGGCCACCCCAGAAACAACTTGCTTCCCCTCTTCGGGACTTTGGGACTGAGGGGAGGTGGCCGTGAGGCCATGTGTGCTTTGCACAAGGGGGTATATGTGGCAAAGTGCCCCCGTGTGTATTTTGTGTTACGTGTTGTGTGTAAATGTTGGTGTATAGTCATCGGTACACGGGATATAAGCAGGTCTGTGTTTCACTTGTGATTTAAAAATGTAGATTTATATTTAGGCACGGAGGGCACAAATCACTTCACGTGCTAGTTAAAATGTAATGTGTGGTCACGGGAGTGCACTTAATTAATTCACGTGCAGTTGTACCGAGATTCCAATTGAATGATTGACTAGCAATCGAGTCTCGGTACAACTGCATAAAAACAGCATGTTTTCACTCACTCGGGGTTGGGTGTTCGAGAGTGGAGAGCGGAGAGAGAGAGAGAGAGAAATATTTACAAACAATTGCTATCGGCGTGCTGGTAGGACCAGCACGATACTTGTTTGTTTGTTTACTCACCGTGTTTGTGTGTCTGTCCGTCCACCGTTTGTTTAGTGTTAGTTCGTTTTGTTTATGTCTGTTTATTTTGGCGAAAGTGCCGTGTCCTGTGTTTTATGTTACAACCGTTTATTTTTCTGTTTGATTATTAAGCGCTGAAGCGATCACGCGCTCAGCTTCACCAAAACACCAAGTCTCTGTCTGTACTGTGTTTCCTGGCTCTGCCGTGACGTCACCGCTCAGTCGTCTTTGTCACAAGCTTTCAGAGAGAATTTACAATCTCTTTGTAACAGACCCTGAAAATATTAACAGTGAAAATGTATTTTATTTCAATGAGCATTACAAGGGGAACTGCAACAGATTAATAGAAGCAGTTAGTATAAGCTCTTCTTCTTCTTCTTCTTCTTATGTATTTATTTATTTATTTATTTATTAGCAAACGTCCTTATCCAGGGCGACTTACAATTGTTACAAGATATCACTTTTTTTTATTTATTTTTTTTTTTACATTATTTCTTTACATTATTTTTTACATACAATTCCTCATTTATACAGTTGGGTTTTTACTGGAGCAATCTAGGTAAAGTACCTTGCTCAAGGGTACAACAGCAGCGTCCCCCACCTGGGATTGAACCCACGACCCTCCGGTCAAGAGTCCAGAGCCCTGACCACTACTCCACAATGCTATAAAAAATAAGCATTTAATCAGTTGTATATCCGGGCTGTACTGATAATGGAATATTCTGTAAATGCTAAGGTCTAACAAGTGCTCAATGGTTACAAAGCAATTTCTTTGCAGTTTGCAGGCATGTAGGTAAAGCTAGGTCACTTCCAAATAAGCGAAGGGCAAGTATTATCTGACAATACTAATCCCCCCTCCTTAACCAATCAGTTAAGCTTTGTTTTAAAAGGTTCAGCCAATAGGAGGAAATAACTCAGGGGTTGTGGTATAAAACAAGTCCCTGGTGTTACTGTGTAGATCACTTTGAAAACATCTTTAAGACTGAGGTAAGATGATTCCCATTTCTTGATACTGTACTAGTGGCTTATTTATGTAATTGCTGGTTGCATATTTTATTCAAATCCTTTTGAACAGGGCTCTAGCTATCCTAAAGTCCTTTACAGTTCCATTCCTCTCCCCTTTCTCAGAACGGGCATGCAGCACTGACGCGCTTCAGCAGGAATCATTAGTGGCAGGTAAATCATTTCTACATTTCTATTTACCTGGCAAAACATGGTTCAGTCTTTAACCCTTTAGCTGCTTAAGTTTTTTTCCCCCCTATTATTAAAAGGGTCTATCATTTCTATAAAAGCATATTACAGGCTCTTAAACAGTATTTGAGAATTGAGTGATACAAAACCTTTATAGGAGGCATAATTGGATACTAACCCATTAGTACCAAATACATTTTTCTTTCTAAAAAAAAATCAGAACACAAGCTGTACTTATGTACTTTTATACATTCTAAGTCAATATTTTTTTTTCACAGAACAAAAATTCAAATTTTTTGAAGTGTAAAATAACAGGCATATTTACAACATATATCCCCAGTGTCCTATTTTGTGGACAGTCAAGTTAGACGTGGCTGTAATCTCAGCACATAGAACATTTTGCTTTATCATCACTGTGGATAGAAAAACACCAAGAAATGTATCATTTGTAGGCTCCAGTTTCTTATTTTATATTGAAATATCAAAACATATAAAATGACTATACACCTGCTATCTACTGCCTTGATCTGGAGAATAATACAAGGATGCAGCACAGTAATGCTATACTCATATTGTTATGGTTTGAAAGGCATTAAAACTGTACTATACGTGGGGAAAATGCTAAATTTACCTTTCTATTCAAACTGTAGCAAAAACACAGATTTAAACATCCAGGAGAAGCTGGGTTAACATAGTGCTTGTTTATATTTTATTTTAAACAAAATGCATTTGTGCAGCTTGCTCAATCCTTTGGCTTGAAAATAAACTTGCCTGTATTTGCTTTGAAATCTTCCTCACCGGTGTGGATACATTGTTGGTACAGTAATGTTGCCTTCTCCATGACCAGCACTCTGCTTGTGGAGTGCTTTATCAAAATACCCCTTCAATAACGGCAATTACTTTGCAATGTAGGATTAAAATGACTAGCTCGGCTCGCTGCCTTACTTTGCAATTTCCGACTAACTGATTAAGGGATCAGTTCATCAATTCAGGTCACATTAATATTGTGAAAACCATAATCAGTTAAAAAAAATATTTAGATGAATGTTCCTTTTCTACTTTATAAAAGGACTAATATTCTTTTTTGCAGGTATGTTGTGTTTAACAAGACATGGTTGAATTTCCATCCCGTGACACACACCATTTCCCCATTCCTTTATGATTTTGAACACATTTACCCTGCTCCTTGCTTTTCAGTACACATTTCCATGACAATCCTAGCCTCACATATGATGCATCTATTTTTACTGCTCTGCTGTCTTTCGCCTCCTTTGCAAATTGTTGGATTTTGTCTTTTTTAATATCGCTCACAATCTCCTGATACTGTATACTCATTGCTGGGGATGATACTGTTGTCAAGTTTTTAAAAATATTTGTGATGCTTTGTTTCCATTGAGAGTGTAACATGCTTATATTCCCCAGTTCTTACCATTTTAGTAGGTTAACATTGTGCTTCTTTAAGCTGGTTGAGCGAGTGCATACTTCCAGCTATAGGGTGTTCGGTTGACCGGTCAGTGTCAGTGACCGGTTTGGTGTTCGTAACTCTGAGGTTCTACTGTATTTGCAGAATTAACAGTTACATTTTAACAGTTACATTTTGATTTAAAGTTTGCGGTTAACAATTTGTGTAAATTATCAAAACAATATATGTTAAAGAGAATTTTTAAATAACAGGTAGATGCCAGTTAAAAATGCTCCAAAAATTACAAAGTAGACAATGGCACTTAATGGATAAAAGTGAATATATGTAAAATGTATATATTCTCACTTTAAAACAATTGCATTGTCACCCCATCAGTCTATTTTATTGAAATAACAGTACATAAACTACAACAAGCAAAGTGTTGATGGTAAGAAAATAAGCCACAGTTTCTCGAAACAGATAAATATGTTAACAGATTCAACACATCGTTGTTTATCCCTTGCGTAACGTCGTACTGTTCCCATGTCTCAGGTATCCATCCAGTTCTGAGTACCTAACAGTTCATAGAGTACTAATCAATTTAATCAAATTCATTTGGAGTGAGACTCACTCATTTTAGGTGTCCATTTTAGCAGTCTCAATCCAAAGGAAAGGAAATGACAATACTCCCAAATCTCAGCATTTTCCTGAATAGTACACACTTTCTCTGTTTCACAAACCATTTCCAATATCAAATAATAGTTTTTCTGTTTTTAATTACAAAAGCATGTTCAATTTATTTTTTAAAGGCTTATTTAATAAGGAGGTTCCAAATGACCACACATAGCCATTTTTAATTGTTCTAATCAGAGAGCAATATTACAGCCTGAAGGTGTCTCGTCTCCCCCTCGTCTTCGTTTCACCTGTACCCTAAATTACTGAGGGTAACCTCTTTCCAGGTGGTAATCAGTTCATTTATTAATACCAATACAATCCGGGGGACTCCAGATCTCAATCTGAATTTGTGTATTCCTAGTCTAAATGATTACACTGATTTAATTGATATCATCAGGACTGAGAATTTAATAATAACCTAGAGTTGAGGACACTGCAATATAGAGCTTTTGTCTTGAAATGTAGATTTTTTATCTCAATGACTTTATGTTATATAAATATTCCTATTTCAATTGACCAGGTATTTGTTCACTATTTTAACAGGGCACATCTGCAAACCTGGAACAATGACAACCGAAGAAAGGATAACTATAGAGCTTGCAACTCTTGGTCGACCATTCCAACTTGGAATGCTGTATGACTGTCGCAATGACTCCCTCATCCCAGGTAATCACGTTAATTACACTGTCATAAAGTAAAGGTGATGCTTGTTTGTTTTACAGGAAATAATACCACAACTCGAGATACATCCACTTGTGTCTGTATAACATTTGGAATAATGTAGTATTTTTAAATGTAAGTGTTGGGGAGTAACCCATTACATGTCATCTGATTACATTTTTCAGTAATTGTAACTGTATTGGTTCCTTTTTCAGACAGTTAATGAAATGTGGTAACGCATTACATTTCATGTGATTTTTTTTTAAAAAGACGACAGCTGATCCATAACATGGAAATAAAAAAGAGCTTCAACAGTGCAAGCCAAACCTTACAATGTTACATGAATGCACTTTTCATCTGGAAAATGGTGTCAGAGGGGGGGAACAAGTAGGTTCGATAGATGGATCTTCAAATAATATTTCGAGCTACAGCCTGACCAAACAAAAGAAATGTGTAAAATGTAATCTGTGCCTGACAAGTAACTATTTGTAGCTGTAACTAGTTACTGTAACTGCTGTTACAATTTTGTTCCATTAACTGTAACAGTTACTTTTTAAATGCAATTTCCCCAACACTGTACAAAACACATCAGTAATTACAGCATGTAATTATATATCAGCTGTACTAGCTGCATGCATGTTTGCTTTAAATCCACAATAACAATAAGTTAATTTGACGGTTATATATGTGTAAGCCATATATTAACTAAACTAATTAATACTGTTTCAATATTGATATATAGACTATATTTTATATATAGAGAGAGAATATTTCCACTCAACTCACAGTACTACCACAATATTACAGTATCTGTACCAAACTCACATGCTAACAGTATCATAAGAACATTACTGTACCTGTGTATGCACTTCTTCTATAGTGTTCTTACCTGAACGTACTCTGCTCGCAGTTGCTTCACCCTGGGATTATTTCTTTCAAAAGGCACCAAGTAAATTTGTTGATGATTATCAATAATGAGACGTCGTTCTTGGTAATAGCAATAAGGGTGAAGCATTTCGAAAAACAGATATAAACATTTGAAATATGTATTTCTGACTGAGCAAGTAGTGTAGATAAGTGTCAAAGTCATGTTAGATTTTGTAATTTGTACGTAATCAAATTCAAAAGTGTTTTGGGTTCTGAAACAATTAGATTTCTGCAGCTCAGGTTGGAGTTTTGTGTTAAGAGTTTTGAAAATTGCGCCAATGGTTTCATAAACGTGATTTTAGCAACTGAAAAAAAACTACATTTACAGTCTCATCTCATTAACTTACTCCAGCAGTTTATCGTTCATTTTGATTGTCCTTTCGCTATAACAAACCCCTCGATATAACGAACAAAAGGCATGGACCCCAACAGGTTCCTTATAGAGAGGGTGTACTGTATTAATATATTTCTCAGTTGTAGCTGAGATACGTGCATGGCTTAGTACATTACATTTTTTAAATATTGGTAGGTTACCCTATTCACCCACATAATAAAAATAATAATAATCATAATAAATAATCATAATAATAAATACATGAATCTGAATTCTGCAGGGACAGTTCAAGGCTCTCACCAGTAGAATGTTGTTATATTTGTTTTTGTTATTAGTATTACAGTATACTGGTAACCCATACAAGCTCAACAAATACCTCTTACAGTAGATGGTAATATACCCGGGCATTTTTGTAACTTTCTGGAACTTCGCTCTGTAATTCTTGCAGCAAGCTGATTTTTTTTTCTTTTTCATGTTTCCTTCCTTGTGAAACCAATCTTGTCCTATGAATTAGGCTTAAGAGATTTTACTTCAACTCTATACACGGTCGCTCAAGGCTGGTGCTGAGGTCAGTAGCCTACAGCAATAATATAGGAGACCACTGGCATGAATTCCCAGCTATGCTCATTTTAATGCAGTACATTTTATTATTTATTATTATTTTTTATTTCTTAGCAGACACCCTTATCCAGGGCGACTTACAATAGTAAGCAAATACATTTCAAGTGTTACAGTACAGGTAATACAATAAGAGCAAGATAAATACAATGACAAGTTCAAGCTAGTACAAGTGTGATAAAATACAATTCAATACAGCAGATAAGTGACAGTGATAGTTACATCAAGATATGATTAAATACCAAATACTACAGTTTAAACATATGGCAGATTACAGTACTCTGAAGTACAGGATTAAATGCAGTAAAATAGGGGGCAGGTAAGAGTAAGTAAAGCAAATTTAAGGAAGGGTGAAAGTGTCCCAGGGGAAACAGAGGAGTTCTACAGGTGCTGTCTGAAGAGGTGAGTCTTAAGGAGGCGCGGAATGTGGTCAGGGACTGGGCGGTCCTGACATCTGTAGGTAGGTCATTCCACCACTGCGGAGCGAGGGTGGAGAAGGAGCGGGCTCTGGAGGCAGGGGAGCGTAGAGGAGGTAGAGCCAGTCTTCTAGTGCAGGCGGAGGCGGAGAGGTCGAGTGGGGGTGTAGGGAGAGATGAGGGTCTGGAGGTAGCTGGGTGCAGTCTGGTCAAGGCATCTGTAGGCTAGTACAAGAGTCTTGAACTGGATGCGGGCGGCGATCGGTAGCCAGTGGAGTGGCGGAGTAGTGGAGTTGCGTGGGAGAAGCGAGGCAGAGAGAACACCAGGCGGGCAGCAGAGTTCTGGATGAGCTGGAGCGGACGGGTGGCGGCCGCAGGGAGGCCAGCCAGGAGGGAGTTGCAGTAGTCTAGGGCGGGAGAGTACCAAGGCCTGGACCAGGAGCTGGGTGGCGTAGTTGGTGAGGAAGGGTCGGATTCTTCGGATGTTGCTCATGAAGAATTGGCAAGTGCGTGCCAGAGTGGAGATGTGCTGGGAATAAGAGAGGCAGGGGTCCAGGGTGACTCCGAGGTTCTTAAGCGGAGGAAGAGGAGAGAGTGTGGTAGATTCCAGAGGAACAGAGATAGAGAGATCAGAGGAGGGGAGGAGGAGGGAAAGAAAAGGAGGTCAGATTTAGAGAGGTTAAGTTTGAGGTGATGCGAGTGCATCCAGGAGGAAATAGCAGACAGACAGGTAGAGATACGGGAGGAGATGGTGGAGTCAGAGGAGGGAAGGAGAGGAAAATCTGAGCATCATCAGCATAGAAATGGTATGAGAAACCATAGGATGCGATGAGGGGCCTGGGAGCGTGTAGAGAGAGAACAGGAGAGGACCCAAGACTGACCCTTGGGGACTCCTGTTAAGAGAGGGTGAGGTGTGGAGGTTGCTCCACGCCAGGTTACCTGGTAAGTGCGGTTGGAGAGGTAGGAGGAGAACCAGGCCAGAGCAGTGCCAGAGACTCCCAGGTCAGCGAGAGAGGACAGTAGAATAGAGTGATCAACAGTGTCAAAGGCAGCAGAGAGGTCGAGGAGAATTAGGACAGAGGAGAGAGAGGCAGCTCGGGCAGACTTAAGTGAGTTGGTGACAGACAGGAGGGCGGTTTCAGTGGAGTGAGCAGAGCGGAAGCCAGATTGGAGAGGGTCGAGCAGAGAGTGGTTGGACAGGAAAGCAGAGAGCTGGCGGTGTACAGTCCGCTCAAGGGTTTTGGAGAGGAAGGGTAGGAGGGAGACAGGATGGTAGCTCTGGAGGGAGGTGGGGTCGAGGGTAGGTTTTTGAGGATGGGAGTGATAGAGGCTTTTTGAAGGCAGAGGAAAGAGACCAGAAAGTAGAGAGGTGTTGAGAAGGGAGGAGATGAAGGGAAGTAGAGCAGGAGCAGCAGCTTGAAAGAGGTGAGTGGGGAGGGGTCCAGGGCACACGTGGTGGGTTTGTGACCCTGGAGCAGGGAGGAGAGGTCAGAGTCTGAGAGGGGCGAGAAGGTGGAGAAGGAGGGTGAGTTAGTAGGGGATGCAGTGGGTGTAGGGGTTGGAGCAGGAGGAGGTGCGGGGAGGGAGAGGTGTTAAAGAGTTTGCGGATATCTGAGATTTTAGAAGAGAAGAAGGAGGCAAAGTCATCAGGGAGATAGAGGAGGGAGGAGGAGGGGGAGGGTTTAGGAGGGAGGAGAAGGTAGAGAATAGTTTACGTGGGTTGTTAGTGGAGGCTTGGATTACAGATTGGAAATAAGTACATTTAGCAGAGGAGAGAGTAGAGGAGAAGGAGGAGAGGAGAGTGCGGTAAAGGTCTAGGGCAGCAGGGAGTTTGGTTCTCTTCCATTTCTTTTCAGCAGATCGCAGTGTGATTCTTGCCGAGCGGAGTGCAGAAGAGAGCCAGGGATGGGGAGGGAGGGGCGAGCAGGTCGGGAGGTGAGGGGACAGAGGGAGTCGAGAGAGGAGGTGAGGGAGGAGAAGAGGGTGGAGGTAGCAGAGTCTACGGAGAGTTGTGAAAAGGAGTCGATAGGAGGGAGGTGAGAGAGAGCAGTGGAGGCAAGGACAGAGGGGAGAGAGCGGAGGTTACGGCGAGAGGTGACAGTGGGAGTAGGAGGAGCAGGGAGAGGAGGAGAGACAGAGAAAAGAGATGAAATAGTGATCGGAGAGGTCCAGGGGGTGACAGAGAGGGTGGAGGGGCAACAGGCCCTGGAGAAGATGAGGTCCAGTTGACGGCCAGCTTTGTGGGTAGGAGGGGATGGAGAGAGACAGAAGTCGAAGGAGTGAAGGAGAGGAGGAATCCAGCAGAGTGGCTGGGGTTGGAGAGATGGATGTTGAAGTCACCTAGCAGGACAGTTGGGGTAGACAGAGAGGGAGGGAGGAGAGTAGATAGTCAAGTTCATCCAGAAAGTGAGCGAGAGGCCCAGGGGCGGTACAGTACAATGAGCAGGAGTTGACAGGGAGAGGTTAGTTGGACTGCGTGAAATTCAAAGGTATTGACAGAGAGTGAGGAGAGATCGGAGGGACAGAAAAGAGTAAGGAGGGAGAGAGGAGAAGACCAGTCCCACCTCCCCATCCAGTGAGACGCGGGGTATGGGACAGGACATAGAGAGAGGACAGGGCAGCAGGAGTTACAGTTATCAGGGGACAGCCAGGTTTCAGTGAGAGCAAGGAAATCGAGAGAGAGGTGGGAGGCAAAGGCAGAGATGAAATCAGAGATTAGATAAAGGGGCATTCAGAACAGAAAATAGGAGGCACTTTTTTACACAGAGAATTGTGAGGGTCTGGAACCAACTCCCTAGTAATGTTGTTGAAGCTGACACCCTGGGATCCTTCAAGAAGCTGCTTGATGAGATTCTGGGATCAATATGCTACTAACAACCAAACGAGCAAGATGGGCTGAATGGCCTCCTCTCGTTTGTAAACTTTCTTATGTTCTTAAGATAAAATGAATGTCCCAGCAGGTAATATCGTAAAGAGTGTGTAGCCCATTTAATGGCCAAACACTCCTTTTCGACTACGGAATAATTGCACTCCCGAGGAAGCATCTTTTTTACTGAGATACAGTATCGGGTGTTCTACTCCATCTAGCTTTTGGGACAAGACAGCACCCAAACCCACATCTGACGCATCGGTGTGGAGGATGAATCTCTTGGTGAAATCAGGTGTGATAAGGGTGGGGGCCTGGCAAAGTTTACACTTAATAGTATCAAACGCCCTGACACTCAGCTGACCACAATTAAATTTGGGGCACTCTTTGTCTACTAAAGGGTTAACCACTGTGGCATACTCGGGGATAAAGCGGTGGTAATAACTGGCTAACCCCAGTAGTGACCTCACCTGAGTCTTGGTTTTGGGGATTGCTGCATCAACCAAAGCCTGGATTTTGGTGACAATGGGTTTCACCCTACCATTCCCCATTAAAAATCCCAAATATTGAGGTTCTGATTTGGCAAACGAGCTTTTTATCAACTTAGCTGTCAGCCGGGCTACCCTTAGAGACTGAAGGACGGCTGCAATCCTAGCCAAATGCTCTCACCAGGTGGAGCTGTAAATAACCACGTCATCAATATATACGCTGCTGCATATTCATGATGTGGGCGTAAAACCTGGTCCATCAGTATCTGAAAGGCAGCGGGCGCACCATGTAGCCCAAACGGCATGGTTTTAAATTGAAACAGCCCTTCTGGTGTTGAAAATGTGGTTCTCTCTAGAACTGCGGGTTAATGGGATCTGCCAGTATCCCTTTGTCAAGTCCAGAGTAGAGATATACTTCGCCTTTCCCAGTCTATCTAGAAGTTTGTTGACCCGAGGCATAGGGTACACATCGAACTTGGCAATAGCGTTTACCTTCTGGAAATCTACACAGAAGCGGTTGGTGCCACTATGACAATAGGACTTCACCACTTGTTCCTGGAAGGTTCAATCACCCCAAGTTCAAGCATGTCCCATACCTCTTTGCAAATGCCACTTCGTCGACTTTCTGGGATCCAGGAAGGTCTCTCTTGTACTGTGACACCTGCTTGAGAGATAATGTCATATTCAACTAAGTTAGTTCTGGCAGACAAGTCAGAAAAAACATCGCAGAACTCCTCAATAAGCTTACGCAGCTCCCATTGCTGATCTGGAACCAATTGTTCCCCCATCGAAATGATTTTAGTGCTAGGAGGGGGCCTAAATCACCCTCTATATTTCCTGGGGCTATAAATAAGATATCCCTTGCCTGCCAGGGCTTTAATGAATTTACATGTGAAATTTCACATTCATTACGGTGATCGGGCTGTCTAATTTCATAATTCACCTTTCCTATAACCTGAATCACTTTATATGTCCCTTGCCATTTAGCACATAATTTCAATTCGGAGGAGGGAAGCAGCAGCATTACCTTGTCTCCTGGTCGAAAGGTTTGAATGAATTAATCAGACAATTGTAATCCAGGTGAAAAGGTTTGTTTTATTTGTTTTTGTCTGGTGCCTGACGGTGAAACAAACAGTAAACAATAATGAAGGTAAGTAATACAGCAGCATGTATCACTTCATTTATAATCCCCGGGTTTGCCCCGCAAATAGTCCTGTTTTTATTATACACCCACACAAAACACACACAAGTCTGTTAGCGCATGAATTAGTGCTAGTGGTGCAAATAGTTATAGTGACGCAAGTGCAGTGCTGTTCTGGGTTTTTGCTGGGCTCTGGTGACAGCTCCGGAACGGGTTAGCTGTCTAGTGAATACAAACAAACAAACAAACAAACGACAGACAGAACAAAACAAACACTCACGATTATTTCACCAAACACAGGTCCTTCTGGGTCGCTTATTAAATAACCAAAACGAAGGAACAGATAACATTGCTTTGACCCCTATTTATACCGTCACTCATGACCCCTTGGTAAACGATTGCAGCTGCTTTTTATGATCTGCAGCTGCCACATCATTTCCCCTCCGGGTCAATGAGTTTGTGTACCGAAGCTCCATCTCTTCTAAATGACCAACTTCCTTTTAACCCTTGGAATGAAGTGTAAGGCCAAGCAGTCCAGAGTACTCTGTTCCTGTTACTTAGCACCCTCACAGGTTGAGAGGGAGATTTACCACCAAGAATCATTGTCTTTGTCACAAGCACACACTAAACCGGAAATGCAAATGAGTAAATTTATCAAACCAAAAAATACTTCAAGTAGCTTTTCTTTCTAACCTAAATCCTGTCTAACGCAGCATGACAGTCTAGAAACAATTGAGATCCTGCCACAAGTGTGTTAATGAAGAGGACATTGTTTCCTGTCCTCTGTAGACAATGCCATCATGACAGTCAACACCCCTCAAGATAAACTCTGAAGCAGAACTCTGAAACGCTCAGTATTAATCTGAACCCATCACTCAGAGCTCAGGATGTTCAGAGTCCATGTGCTCGTTCTCATTCACTCTTTGTTGGGGACAAACTTGTTGAATGAAGTTATATCAGAAATGCAATAATGAATATGCACAGTGAGTGTTAAAAGAGACTGAAAATAAACACTCCCTTAAAAAGTAATTACCATAGGGTTTATTTTCAATGGGTATTGCTTGTTAACAAATACTTCAACTGCAGTGTAAAGTTTTAGTCAGTAGGTGGCAGCAGTAGCGCTAGCATCACATAGAAAGGCCCATTAGAAAACTCCTGAGTGCTGCAATAGAGATAAGCACTGCACAGCAGCGTCATGCAGTGTGCAGGACACTGGAAATAAAAGGGTGCAGAAATATTCAATTCCTGTGTTCTACCTGAAATGGACCGTGCCTCATCCTTTTAGAAGTGCAACACTTGCACTCCCAACTAAAAACAAAGCTAGCCCAGAGGTACAAACATATAAAGTAAACCGGCAAAATAAATAACAAAACACAAAAAGATCACACTGGGAGAGAGAACTTGCGAATAGCGTGGAGCTTACCTTCTCTGAGGATTAACAAAGGAACTAGCTGGCAGTCCTGATCGAAAAACAGAGCAGTCAATGGAACACAGCTTTTATAAGGTACATTAAATTGGTTACAATTAACATGCAATTAGGTTGTTCGTAGCAGTTGTCTTACCTGCTACATTCTACCCCCTTTATTCATCGACGGCCCGTTGGTGCAATTCTTTCAGCTAACCTGCCACGGGCGAAAATAAGAGGAGGTGGTAAGTGGATAAAAACAGTCACCCTCACCAAGCCCCGGGAAAACGGAAGCCCCCAATCTCCCCTGCTGGTCCTGGACCTCAATGGTCTGGATAGTCGATCGTGGAAGTCTGTATCGGTTTGGGTGCTGCCCTGCAGTATTCCTAATAGTCCTTTGCAGATTTACATTTTCTGCTGGTAAAGCAATACCAGGGGTACCCCCTCTTCATAAGAGAGTTCTGAAATGGCAAAGAGAATGGAGTCCTGATCCTCAGAGTCCTCATCTCACTCTCCAACAGTAGCACTCCCCATAATGTCTCCCCAGCTCTGCAATCTGTCGATTGCTGAACCACTAATCGTAGTTCGGAACGGTGTACATCCTGGATCTTATGCCGACCCCGTACACTGTGGTCCTTTATGTGAACCAGCTGCCCAACCCGTAATGCAGATTCTCTTACTTTGGAATTATTCACCAAAATGTAGCGGACGCACTGTGACTGGGACTCTCTTCCCCCCTCCAACCTGACTACGCCACCCACTAATATAGAGTTTTATATTATGGAGCTAGAGGAATACCCGATAAGACTAGACAAACAAATGTTACCACGTTTCTACAACAGGTCCCCCTCAATTAAATGAGCTAGCAGACAAGACTGCAGTTTAAAATGTTTTATCACAAAAGAAATATTAAACAAAACAAATTCAACAATGAATGCAGTACTATGTATAAAAAAATACTGATAGATGCAATACCGAAAACTGCCACACGATGGCTAACAATTATATGAACATAAGAAAGTTTACAAACGAGAGGAGGCCATTCAGCCCATGTTGCTCGTTAGTAGATTATTGGTCCCAGAATCTCATCAAGCAGCTTCCTGAAGTATCCCAGGGTGTCAGCTTCAACAACATTACTGGGGAGTTGGTTCCAGACCCTCAATTCTCTGTGTAAAAAAAAAGTGCCTCCTATTTTCTGTTCTGAATGCCCCTTTATCTAATCTCCATTTGTGACCCCTGGTCCTTGTTTCTTTTTTCAGGTCAAAGAAGTCCCCTAGGTCGACATTGTCTATACCTTTTAAGATTTTGAATGTTTGAATCAGATCGCCGCGTAGTCTTTGTTCAAGACTGAATAGATTCAATTCTTTTAGCCTGTCTGCATACGACATGCCTTTTAAACCCGGGATAATTCTGGTTGCTCTTCTTTGCTCTCTTTCTAGAGCAGCAATATCCTTTTTGTAATGAGGTGACCAGAACTGAACACAATATTCTAGGCGAGGTCTTACCAATGCATTGTAAAGTTTTAACATTACTTCCCTTGATTTAAATTCAACACTCCTCGCAATATATCAGAGCATCTTGTTGGCCTTTTTTATAGCTTCCCCACATTGTCTAGATAGACATTTCTGAGTCAACAAACTCCTAGGTCTTTTTCATAGTTCCCTTCTTCAATTTCAGTATCTCCCATATGATATTTATAATGCACATTTTTATTGCCTGCATGCAGTACTTTACACTTTTCTCGATTAAATTTCATTTGCCATGTGTCTGCCCAGATCATTTTGAATGACCTTTGCTGCTGCAACAGTGTTTGACACTCCTCCTATTTTTGTGTCGTCTGCAAATTTAACAGGTTTGCTTACTATACCAGAATCTAAATCATTAATGTAGATTAGGAATAGCAGACAACCTAATACTGATCCCTGTGGTACACCACTGGTTACCTCACTCCATTTTGAGGTTTCTCCTCTAATCAGTACTTTCTGTTTTCTACACGTTAACCACTCCCTAATCCATGTGCATGCATTTCCTTGAATCCCTACTGCGTTCAGTTTGAGAATTAATCTTTTATGCGGGACTTTGTCGAAAGTTTTCTGGAAATCTAAATAAACCAAGTCGTATGCTTTGCAATTATCCGTTTTCAATGTTGCATCCTCAAAGTCAAGTAGGTTAGTTAGACACAATCTCCCTTTCCTAAAACCATGCGGACTGTCTCCCAGGATATTGTTACCATATAGGTAATTTTCCCATTTTGGATCTTATTATAGTTTCCATAAGTTTACATACAATAGAAGTCAGGCTTACTGGTCTATAGTTACCTGGTTCGGTTTTGTCTCTCTTTTTGTGGATCGGTATTACGTTTGCTATTTTCCAGTCTGTTGGTACAACCCCTGTGTCAAGAGACTGTTCCATGATCTTGGTTAGCGGTTTGTAAACAACTTCTTATATTTCTTTGAGTACTATTGGGAGGATCTCATCCGGCCCAGGGGATTTGTTTATTTTAAGAGCTCCTAGTCCCTTTAACACTTCTGCCTCCGTTATGCTAAAGTTATTTAAAATTGGATAGGAACAGGTAGACATGTGGGGCATGTTGTCGTGTCCTCCTTTGTAAAAACCTGTGAAAACGTAATCATTTAATTTATTTGCTATTTTTTTTCTTTGTTTATGATTTTGCCATTTGTGTGTCTTAGACATTTAACCTCTTCTTTGAATGTTCCCTTGTTATAATATTGGAAAAACATTTTGGAATTGGTTTTAGCCCCCTTAGCAATATTGATTTCTATCTCTCTTGGCCTTTCTAACTTCCTTTTTGACTTGTGTTTGCAGTTCCAAGTACTCTTTCTGTGTACTTTGTTTTTGGTTCCCTTTTAAAACGCTCTGTAAAGTGCCTTTTTTCGCTGAATAATTCTTTTTTTTTTTTTACTTGATCTATTAAACCATTTTGGCCATTTTGTTTTAGATTTAGATTTGTCTGCTTTTGGGATGTAACTGTTTTGTGCCTCTAGTACTCCATTTTTTAAAAATCGCCATCCTTTTTCTGTGGATGTTTTCTCCATTTTACTCCAATCTACTTCTATTAGTTTGTTTCATACCTTCATAGTTTGCTTTTCTAAAATTATAAACCTTAGCTTTAGTCATTACTTTTGGGGTTTTAAATACTTTAAATGAGACCATGTTGAGGTCTGAGTTTGCCAATGGCTCTCTGACCTCTGACCTCTGTTTTAGTTATTCCATCTTCGCTATTTGAAAAGACTAAATCAAGGCATGCCTCCCCTCTAGTCGGTGCCTTGACAAATTGCATTAGGAAGCAGTCATTTGTACCATTTCAATTTCGCCCGTCGAGCTCCCCACCGGGTTCTCCCATTTTATACGGGGGGGGGGGAGTTAAAATCCCCCATTAGTATGGCTTCTCCTTTTATGCTTAAGGATTCTACTACAATAGATGATAACCACAAGGCACGCCTTAATTTTAAACCACTAGATCTCTCCCAGCATGTGCTCCTAGAGGGGCAAACTAAAAAAAGAAAGATAGAATTAAACTACTAGTGTGCACACACACACCCCAAAACCAAACGTGTAGTTCCCTATAACAAAACAAAAATACAGAACAAGGGGACTACAAAACAAACCATAAATTGTACAATAAACATAAGAAAAACAAAATATAATTCCAAACCAAACAACTCACCCCTCCAAATGAACCTGCCACGCTGGCAGAGGCCCACGGAGAATTCCTTAATGTTGGCTATGGTTAGTAATATTGCAGTACGTATAAAACGGCAGTATGGGCAACAGAAGCAAGCTAAATCAGTTTAGTACAACACAAAATGCGGTTTGGATAACTACAGGTCAAAACCGCGTAGACAGTAAAAAAGAGCTAAAATAAAACAAAGCGAAACACTTTAATCAAATCATGATAAAACAAACAAGAAACAGTGGCGTTCACACTCCTAAAACAAAAAAAAACACGCATATTAAAAGCACGACACAAAACATTTCGTTCAATTAAAAGAAAAATTCCGGGTTGTTTTACCTCAGCGAGATGAAGTACCGTGGACACAGAGTTTCCCTGCTCGCCCTACAGAGGTACAAACATATAAACTAAACCGACAAAATAAATAACAAAACACAAAAAGAAGATCACACTGGGAGAACTTGCGAATCGTGTGGGGGCTTACCTTCTCTGAAGATTAACAAAGGAACTAGCTGTCAGTCCTGATCGAAAAACAGCGTTGTGGTCGAGAGCACTCAATGGAACACTGCTTTTATAAGGTACATTAAATTGGTTTCAATTAACACGCAATTTGGTTGGTTTGGTAAGTGCAAAGAATTGATTGACTGGGTTTGGTCAATAATAAAATATATTTGGATCAATTGTCTCTGTTTAGTATTTGCTGTCCAATGGATATGAACTGAGCTTTCATTAAGGCAAGTCAAAATGAAAAAGCTGGCACTTGCGTGGATTAATTTTAAATTTGATTCACAGTAGATGCTGTGACGTTCCAAAGGGCAGCTACTGTCTGATAGTAGCCAGCTAGAGCTGGAAGCTGATTGGCTGATGGTACTGAAGTGTTTTCTAATATTTGATTCAGTACTGCTATTTATAATCTATATCCTATTTATATTCAATGCCTAAATGTGATGTATGTTTATTGCATTAGAGGTTGTTTACCAATTAAGGGTATGGATTCAAGTATTTCAGTTCTATTAATTATATGAAATACACATTTCCAAGCTTAAAGCCTTAAATACATGTATTAGTATATGTAGAGTTACTTATTTGCGTCTTCACTAAGGTAGTTCTTTTACATGCATTGAGAACTATTATTATTGTATAAGTGTGTCTGTGAACTTGGTCCCTCCCATGAGCTTTAACTAATTTGATTGTTTCTTTCAGTGCTGTATTGACTGTGTCCTGCCTGTTGGAAGTCCCATACTACTGAATCTACATTTTACAACTGCAATTAATCTGATTGTATGTTGTATTAATGATTATTGAAACCTAGTATTAGATTTGTTTGTTTTTAATAACTGTCAGTAAATGATTAATTGGCTGTATAACAGAACATCTTGAATTGTGTGATTTTATTATTCTTTTTTGACCAAACCAACCACCATCCTCCATTGCAAATAACCTGCTATTAAACATTTTGGAGTAAAGTTCAAATATATAAATAATATTCTGGGTGTGGCCCTTCCCAATGCTGGAGTCGGCTACTGGCTTGTTCTGCTAATTTGGGTCATTATTAATCTTGCACTGAGTATTTGCAAACCTGCACATCTTTTTAAAGGTTTCAGTTGTTATTTATAATCATGGCTTACAATGGAAATCTTATATGTATCTCTTACAGTATATTATCTCTGGATCCCTGGCTGTTGCAGCTGAGAATACCCACAGAAGAGATCTGGTCAGTATACTGATACACAAATAGAAATACCTGCAATCTGTAAGAAACACTTTTTGTGTAACTGAACTTTTTCTAAATAGATTGATTCATTGCTTTTTTATTTAATATTAAGGCTATTCCTAGGTCAGCATTTCTCTAATGCAGACACCAGTGTTATTGTGTGCAGCCACAGCAGCCCCCAGCAAGACCTCTCTTAAATAACCTTTACTTTAATATCCAGCTGTCATTCAGCACAGTTCATTACTGTTACTGTTTAAGCTTCAATTTAAATTCCTGATCATGTTTCTGGAATAAAATGGACAAGAAAAGGCTTTAGTAGTGTGCCATGAAAATAGTGGTAAGGAATAATATTATATTTGTTAGTGATGGGACAAATATCCAGATATTCTAATAAACAATCCTCCACCTGTATTTGAAGGCAATAATCCATGTCTGTGTCCACCATAAATTACATAGCTGATAGATATTAGAAAGACGGATCTCAAATTAAAACTGTTCATTACTGTTCATACATACCTCTGCTTAACTTGCCAGCACTTGGACAGCACACTGTCATCTTTGTAAGCACTCATATGTGCAGCTGTCCACATAACTTTCACATGTCATTGTACAGTGTGTCAGTCGAGGTGAAGTGTTGCTTACAACTTTAGGAAGTCTGCATTGGCACCTTAATACAAATGAAAGGGTACATGTATGCAAATAGTTAAAAAGGAGAAAAGTTAACTAACAATAGCCAACGACTTCTGCCATCCAGAATGGAACATTCTTCTAGAATTGTGATGTCATCATACCATAATCTTACTATACTTTTCTAGATTTTGGAAACGTGGCTGACTAAGTTATCGTACTTGTCTTACTGTAATTATAGTAGCTATGACATTTCTTTGACAAAGTAATTGATTTGGAATAAAGAATCATAAGTCTTTTACCAGAAAAATGTTATTTTATTTAAAGCTGTACAAATTTGACAAATGGTTGTATTCATATTCCAGTGAATTGCTGTTGATACTGCTGATCTCATTGGTGATGAGGGTTAATTAACCACATGAAACACATTAACAGCACACATGCAATTAGTAGTAATGGAAACGTTTTACAAATAATTACATGTAACCATCCTCTGAGACCAGTAGAACAAGCCAGTTCCACCTGGTAACCTGGATGGCCACTATTAGGTAAGTACAATGAGAACTTGTGTAATATCATTCTCACATCATTGTTTAAACCCATTTCAGAATAAAAAAGGACAAGGGTCAAGTAGATTATTTTTCAGAAATAATAGCACTACACTCAGTGTGCTTGTTGTAAATGTAGCCCTGTGGCAATGTGCCCCGCCCCTGTGTGCATTTGTGTGTTATATGTTGTATGTTGCATGTGTTAATGTTGGTGTATTGTAGTTGGTACACGGGATATAATGTGGGTAATGAGCACGAGTATTTAAAATGTATAATTGTATTTAGGCACGGAATTGCACTATCACTTCACGTGCATTTAAAGTATTTAATATGTGAACACAAGGTTGCACATAATTAATTCACGTGCTGGGATTCAAATGAATAATTAATTAGTAATTGAATCCCGGCACAACAGTATATACTGATGCACGTTTTACTCACTCGGGGTTGGGTGTTCGGTGAGTAGGAACGGGTGTGGAGAGAAGAAATAAAAAGATAACAATTGCTATTGTGTGCTGGTAGGACCAGCACGATACTTGTTT
Source organism: Acipenser oxyrinchus oxyrinchus (assembly GCA_030684275.1). Lineage (NCBI taxonomy): Eukaryota > Metazoa > Chordata > Actinopteri > Acipenseriformes > Acipenseridae > Acipenser > Acipenser oxyrinchus. Next base: position 3,972,566 of record CM060288.1, on the reverse strand, counting down.
GTTTATATAGACTCACGTGTTTGTGTGTCTGTCAGTGCACGGTTTGTTAAGTGTTAGTCTGTTTTGTTTGTCTGTTTTATTTGGCCTCAAGTGCCGTGTCCTGTTTTCTGTATAAAACCTTTTTGTTTCGTTCAAACCTTTTATTTTACAATAAACCGGCGCAAGCAAGCGCCTTTATCATTTCATCCACCGTCTGTCTGTGTACTCCTTTCTGGTCTGACGTAACCACTAGAGCCTGCTTGTCACAAGCCCTTGTGAATATGTGATCATATAAGAGGTAACGTAGACCCTAGTTCTGAATGTATTGATCTGATTATGCATTGCAATAAGAATAAAACTTGTGTTTGTAAGGTTGTTGTTTTATTTCACTTCCAGGTGAAGGCATGTTTAGGAATGAACGTTGTCAGTTCTGTTTTTCCTGGAGTTGGATTTATTCTCTATTCAATAAACCTGTCCATGGTACCTTTGTACATAAACGACTTCAACAGATCTCCAGGTTATTATTACCCCCATAGTTACTCAACAAACCTAGTAAGTGTTTGCACCGCCTGCAATCGTCAGCCTCTCTCTTTTATCGTTTTATTTTTTTCCTTTTTATGACCTCCTTTTCAACTCTTGTCTCATTCAGGTGCTTCTCTTTCACTGTTTCGCTGTCACTCCCTCACATACAGCACCAGGGCTTCTGTTTTTGTCAGATTTTTACCAGTTTATTTTCTATATAATTTCTACATATTTAAAGAATAAGTAGCAGGGTAACATATAGCGTTACCGTCCCCACATGTTGCTACAACTGTTTAAATAGAATACCTGGAAACTTTCTTTTCATTGCTAACATCCTGACAGCTGTTTACACTTAAAACTTTAAAGCTCTTTTCAAAACTGCCACTCTAGTGCACAGTAAGGATTGTTTTTCAGAGGTAACAAAGCAATAACGATCCATGATGTGGTATAGAACAGAAAAGCCAGAGCACTTGTTTTAGTTCTTTTTATCACTCTTTCTGCAGTGATTTAGAGGACAGATCTCAAACCCCAGTGCACTAGAGCAGACATTTTGAAAAGAGCTTTGAAACAGACTTTAAATTTATAAGTGTAAAAAGCTGTCAGGATGTTAACAATGAAAAGAACATTTACAGGTATGTTATTTAAACAGTTTTAGCAACATGTGGGGATGTAATGCTGTATCTTTAGGAACCCTGCTAGTTACTCTTTAAAATTGAGTTTTATAGTTATAGATCATTATTGCAATTAAAATCCCATTGTATTATTAACTGCCTTGTATGTAATATTTAATATCTATAATATTACTATACTAAGATGCATAGTACGGACATAACACCCCTTACATGCAGTCAAAACTATAGCTATTGCTTAAAGTTAAGATCATTGTTGAGAAAAGACTACTCCACAAAGTCCTCATCAGATCTCCAGATTCACCATCTTATAATAGACCCCAGCATCCAGAATCCAGTATATCCTATAATAGGCTTCATTCTTGTTATAATGTGCTGTCTAGACAATGGCTTTTGAATGAAATGATTTGTGTTTTACAGTATGTAGGCATTCTGGCAGTTCTTCTGGTGCTGAACATTTTGGAGATGTGTATCGCTATCGCTACATCAGCCTTTGGATGCAAATCTGAATGCAGTTACATTGCCATGGTAAATGTGTATCATATTCTACATAAACATGCACCATCATGCTTTTCACACTACCTGAACAATGGGTGAATAATCATGCTGTTGTGTGTTTTCTTTACATGTAATGTAACAAACTTAATAATATGGCTCTGTTGTTTATTTCTATGTAAGAGCCTGAGGTTTGGCTAGGATTAAGGGCAATTGAAAATATTTACACACTTATGGAAAAAAGTAGAAAGCAGGGATTGTGTGTGATTATAGATGAGAATGACAGAGAGAGAAACTCTTCTAAGTTCAGTAACATGCATTTCATTGTCTTTTTCAGCCAGTGGTTGCTTTTCAACAGTCATGAATCCAGTGACCTGGGTGCAGATTTGCTCAATCGAACTATAAGAAGCATGCAGTCAAGAAGACAACTGTCCCTCCGCCTCTTCTAGCAAAGCTTAGCCAACGCTAAAGACTTCATCTCTGCAAGGTTTTATTATCAGAACAAGTTAAACAACAATGAAATCCTCCCATGTGTAAACTGTCGGGGAATTTGTATTGATATGAAAATGAATTTTTAGTAACAATAATGAAAAAGAAACATGGTAGGCAAATGGTATATGGAAGTGATACGTTGAGATATGTTTTTGGTGTTGTATGGTATATTGCTTTGCTTAATAAAAAAATGAAAAAAATGCTTAGAATTTTCATATTCCATCAGTGGCAAACACTTTTAGTTTCCTTCTGTAGGTCTAGTTCTATTTGTATCTAAAGATAATTACCTGTTAAACCGGGTGGAATAGCCCCCAGGACCGTGATTGGACCCCTGCTCTAACACTAGGGCACAACACGCATGCACCTCATTTTGATGAGCAAACTGCCTTTGCCTTGTAATGGAATTGTGGTGACATGCTTTGCCCCATCCTTTACTGTCTGCGTTACTGTCAGTGGTAGGCATAACTCTCGAGGTGTGGCCTCATTTGCATGTTAACATTGAGATGAGAATCTGAAACACACAAATAATTGATAGTTATGGGACTCAAGCACTAAGAGTATGAGGTCCACGTCCCAGGAGGATAATTGAGGAAGTAAGACAGAGCCTTCTTTCTTGAGGCAAGATGTAATAATTCCATTCACCTATTAACAGGGAGCAAGATTTCAAGCAGTTAAGCAAGGTTCACATGAATGAGGTCATGTATTAAACTGCAAATGCAACAACGCTGCTACCCAGCAATAAAGTGGAGATACAAATTCAAAGACACAGTAAAACTGTCATAATAAAAACAATACCACTGGACAAAAGTACAAATATCCACACACCAATACACACACACACAATGTCCGTGCAGGGAGGGAACACACACACAGAGCGAGAGAACCAGCATCGCAATATAGCCTATTCTGTGCTCTTCTTAAATTCCAATCGACTACCAAACAGGCTAAAAATACTCGGGTCATTCGTGCTCATTATTCCACACCCTCATACCATCAGCCCAATACTTATTATCAGGATGCTCCATTTACTGGTTCATTTCCGTCTCTCTCACTCGTCGTTCCCCGCTCCAAACACTGCGTTCCCACTCATGCACAGACACACAAACCCCAGGATGGATATCCCGTCTGTAAAACATGTGCTGTTTATATTCAGGTGCGTAAATTAATCAATAATTCAATTACTAGATGCTCAACAGGGCAAACATAGGGAAGCGGGTGGAGAAGCCAACATAACGTGATACAAATCAATTATCAAAAAGTGTCAGACAACACAAAGTGTGCACTAATCAAATCAATAAAATAATTTTATAAAAACAATTACATAGAAGTGTAAAATAAATTTTAACAGGGCATTCGACACACACACACACACACATATATATATATATATATATATATATATATATATATATATATATATATATATATATATATATACAGTCACCTCAAAATTATTGACACCCATGATAAAAATGAGCAAAAAGGCTGTATAAAATAAACAACACAGGTAATGAGGTATATTTTATGCTCAAATATATGGGAAAACCATATTCTTTTATTCTAATACAATTGCTCATAGAAAACATTTTTTTAACAAGTAATAAAAAAGTTCTAAAAAGATAGGTGTCAGAATTATTGGCACCCCTAAAGATTCTTATTAATAAAATCAAACAAAATTAAATCTGCATTAACATTCTACTTCTTTAAGTTCATCTCAGTCTTAAGGAACTGTATTGTGGCCTTCCATGGCTTCCTGTTTCACTGGGGTATAAAATGAGGTAACACGCATACGAAATCCATTTGTCATCCATCACCATGGGGAAAGGCAAAGAACTCACAAATGAAAAGAGACAAATGGTTGTTGACCTTCATAAATCAGGCAATGGGTACAAAACAATAGCTAAAAACTAAATATACCACTTACCACTATTAGGGTGTGGCGGAGTGTCCGCCCTATTTATTATTATTTGTATTTGTGTTTTGCGGCGCAGTTAAAAGCGCCGCGTCTTTTATTATTTATATTTAAAAACCCCGTGAGGATGCATGACTGATCAGCTACTGATTACTTAATGAGCTGACAGTCATGCATCCTTACTAAACGTTGCAGACTGTGGCCGAGGGGTAAAAAGATAATTAACAGCTAGTTAACCCCTCGGCCAGAGTATAAGAACCTGCAGCTGTCCGTACTGCAGGGTTGAGTGTACAGAGGAGAGTATGGAGAGCGGAGAGAGGAGAGAGCAAGGAGACAATACAATTGCTAAAACGTGCTGGATTAGCCAGCATGACACTTATTGTTTGTCTGTTTATTTGTTTGGCCCTCGTGCCCTTTGGTTTCTGTTTTCTGTTTTGTTTAAATCTTTTGTTTGTTTATTTATTAAATACGCTGAATTCAGTTGCATTCAGCTTCACCCGCCCATCCATTGTTTTGGTTTCAGTTACTTCCTGGTCCGTGGCGTCACCACACCTCACCACTGCGAGCCAGCCTGTCACATATGGTGTCCTGCGTGGGACAAACAACGCCTCCAGGAGCCGGGCCAGGAACAGCAAAGCGTTTTTTGTGTGTTCTTTTTCTTTCCAAAAATAGTGGTCTTTTTCTTGTTTGGAAAAAAAATAAAAAAAAAAAAATAAAAAATGGGAAGAAAAGGGAAGAGAGAGGAATGGCCAGCCCCACAACAGAGGGACAGTGGAAGCCAGAGGATGGATCCTGAGCTCCAGCCATCGGATCTCGCATGGTGGGTACAAAGGGAGGACTCCATGGAGGAGTGGTGCACGTACTGTCATCGATTTGGGCATGAGGAGGAAAGCTGCCCAGAGGTCGACCGGGACACAGATGAGGAAAGGGATGAGCCGAAGTCCCGTTGTGTCCAGCACCCAGAAGGGGGCGAGCATCCAGAGCCCAGAAGGGGGCGCGAGCATCCAGCCCAGAAGGGGGAGCGAGCATCCAGCCGGAAGGGGGAGCCCGTGCATCCAGCGCCCAGAAAGGGGAGCCTGTGCATCCAGCGCCCAGAAGGGGGGAGCCCGTGCATCCACTGCCGGAAGGGGAGCCCGTGCATCCAGCGCCAGGCCTCCAGCACCAGAGGAAGAATACGTGCTGCCTCTGCCTCCACCACCAGGAGAAGAGCTGCAAGAGCTGCCTCTACCTCCACAACCTCCACCAGCAGAGGGTGAATGCCTGCTGGCTCTGCCTCAACCGCCGTGGGAGGACTGCTTGACCCTCCCACCTCCACCAGCAGAGGGTGAATACCTGCTGGTTCCGTCTCAAGCGCCGTGGGAGGACTGCTTACCGCTCCCAGCTCCACCAGCAGAGGGTGAATGCCTGCTGGTTCCGCCTCAACCGCCGTGGGAGAACAGCTTGCCGCTCCCAGCCCCACCAGAAGAGGGTGAATACCTGCTGGTTCCGCCTCAACCGCCGTGGGAGGACTGCTTGCCCCTCCACCTCCACCAGCAGAGGGTGAATACCTGCTGGTTCCACATCCACCATCATGGGATGGACTGCTCCTGCCCTGCCTCGCACCGCCCAAGGATGCCTGCCGCACCGCCCAAGGATGCCTGCCTGCGCTTGCCCAAGGATGCCTGCCTCGCTTGGCCCAAGGATGCCTGTCTCGCTTAGCCCAAGGTTGCCTGCCTCGCTTGGCCCAAGAAGGCCTGTCTCGCATCGCCTGGGGCTGCCTGTTTCTCCGCATCGCCTGGGGCTGCCTGTTTCTCCGCATCGCCTGGGGCTGCCTGTTGCTCCGCATCGCCTGGGGCTGCCTGTTGCTCCGCATCGCCTGGGGCTGCCTGTTGCTCCGCATCGCCTGGAGAGCCACCAGTTACAGGGAACGAGGGAGAAGTGGAGCTCCCGCTGCGCCTCCATGGCCAGGGGTTCCCCTCCCGAGTTCGCCTCCGGAGGGTCGCTACTGCTGCTGCTGCCGTCGCCTCCCGAGGGTCCGCTGCTGCTGCCGTCGCCTCCCGAGGGTCCGCTGCTGCTGCCGCCGCCTCCCGAGGGTCCGCTGCTGCTGCCGTTTCCTGCCGAGGGTCTGCAGCTGCTGCCATCGCCTCCCGAGGGTCCTGTTTTGCCTGGGGTCGCTACCAGTCCTGCCATGCAGCAGGAAATACTGTGGCTGGAGCAGAAGACCAGCTCCCCAGCCTCACTTTCGCTGCAGGAGAGGGTGGCGGAGCCCCACGGAGGGGAGCTGCCGGCCATGAAGAAGGGGGCAGTTCTGGAGACCACCCCAAAATTTTTCTGGCCAGAGGAGCCGGCCTGTGCGTGGTCCACTGGGACTCTACAGTTGTTGGGGTGGGAGGAGGACATCCCACCGTGGCTGCCACCTTTGGCCCGTTGCTGCCCCTGTTCGGCGCCGTGACTGCTAGCCTGGACATTAGGGAATAAGGGGAGGTGGCGAAAAGGCCATGTGTGCTGTGCACAAGGGGGCATGTGTGGGAGTGTCCGCCCTATTTATTATTATTTGTATTTTTGTTTGCGGCACAGTTAAAAGCACTGCGTCTTTTATTATTTATATTTAAAACCCGTGAGGATGCATGACTGATCAGCTACTGATTACTTAACTAGCTGACAGTCATGCATCCTTACCAAACGATGCAGACTGTGGCGAGGGTAATAAGATAATTAACAGCTAGTTAACCCCTCGGCCAGAGTATAAGAACCTGCAGCTGTCCGTACTGCAGGGTTGAGTGTACAGAGGAGAGTACGGAGAGCGGAGAGAGGAGAGAGCAAAGCAAGGAGACAATACAATTGCTTAAACGTGCTGGATTAGCCAGCATGACACTTACTTGTTTGTCTGTTTATTTGTTTGGCCCTCGTGCCCTTTGGTTTCTGTTTTCTGTTTTGTTTAAATCTTTTGTTTCCATTGTTTTGGTTTCAGTTACTTCCTGGTCCGTGACGTCACCACACCTCACCACTGCGAGCCATCCTGTCACATAGTGCAATTACTAAGAAGTTCAAAACCACTGGAACAGTGGTAAACTTGCCTGGTAGAGGATGCAAGTGTATCTTGCCCCCACGCACAGTGAGGCAGATGGTTCGGGAGGCAAAGGGAAATCCAAGGGCCACAGTTGGAGAATTACAGAACTTGGTTGCATCTTGGGGTCACCAAGTCTCCAAATCTACAATTAGACGCCACCTCCATGCCAATAGGCTATTTGGAAGGGTTCCCAGAAAAAAGCTTCATTGAGAGCAACCAACAAACATAAGCGCCTGGAGTTTGCTAAACGGCGTTGGCACTTCAATTGGAACCGGGTGCTATGGTCAGATGAGTCAAAAATAGAGCTCTTTGGCCACGCACACCAGAGGTGGGTTTGGCATCGAAAGAAGGATGCGTGTGCAGAAAAGAACGTCATATCTACTGTAAACTATGGTGGTGGATCTTTGATGTTATGGGGCTGTTTTGCATACACTGGTCCTCGGGCCCTTGTTAAGGTCAACGGCATCAGTAACTCTACCCATTACCAGGACATTTTAGCCAAAAACCTGGTTGCCTCTGCCAGGAGGCTGAAACTTGGCTGCAAATGGATCTTCCAGCAAGACAATGACCCCAAGCACACATCAAAATCCACAAAGAAATGGTTAATTGACCACAAAATCAACATTTTGCAATGGCCGTCTCAGACTCGGACTTGAACCCCATTGAAAACCTGTGGTTTCAATTGAAGAGGGCAGTCCATAAGCGCAGACCGAAGGATATCAAGGATCTGGAAAGATTCTGTATGGAGGAATGGTCTAAGATCCCTCCCAATGTGTTCTCCAAACTCATTAAACATTATAGAAAAAGACTCAGTGCCGTTATCCTTGTTGTCTGGATCAGCACGCCTTGTTCACCTGGTGGAGTTAACAGTGCCATGGGAGGATGCTGTAGATGAGGCGTATGAGAGGAAGAAACTGCGGTATGCTCAACTAGCCACTGAAGCGGAACAGCGAGGATGGAGAGTCTGGGTTTACCCAGTGGAAGTGGGATGTCGAGGATTTGTGGCACACTCTACAACCCGGTTTCTCAGAGATGTCGGATTCAATGGCCAAGAGTTGCGTCGCACAGTGAAGAACTTATCTGAAGCAGCAGAGAGGAGCAGCAACTGGCTGTGGTTGAGATGGAAAGATTCTGGCTGGGGATCTCAAGCACAATAGAAAGAAAGAAAGGCTGATATACAGATAAGTAAGCTGGGCTGAGTTGAGTGGGGGCGGAGGGGGTGATGCTGGGACGCCAGAATCACCGTCGAGCCCTCTTGAGGTGTCGTGGGCTAGTCGGCGAAACACCGAGGATGGAAGGTGCCCACTTGAAGACCCCAGAGATGTACCCTACTTAGCTCAATCCAGGCGGTTGTCATGCTGATGCGCTGGGGAGACCGCACTATGGTTGATCCCGGAGCCAGCATCGCAGCCGTTGTGTGTGCTGATGCGCTAGGGAGGCAAAATAAGCTGATCCCTGGAGCCAGCATTACACTTCAGCCATCAACACCAGACAGAAGGATATCTACATCATCATATGGAAGGAAGCGCCAAATGGATGGAGACACATATGGATCACATTAGTTTACTGTGAAGCTATGTCTTAGTTGGTGCTTATCTTGGCGAGAGCCAAGTTCAAATCAGCATGAAGTTTTAACATCTACTCTCATGTAATGGAAATCATTGCAAGGGGAGGGTGCACAAAGTACTGAAAACAAGGGTGCCAATAATTGTGACACTTCATTATTTTTGGAAATAAATTCATCATTTGAGAAATGTGTAATTTTGGTTGATTTCATTGAATCATTAATAAAGTCAAATATATTCCACATGTTGGAAAATTACAATATAGCTGAGTACTGGTATTATATCTTTTTTGCTCATCTTTATCAAGGGTGCCAATAATTTTGGAGGTGACTGTATATATAGGCTTGCTACTATTCGATTTTTAGTTTTTTGCCAAATTGACGATTAATATCGACATTTATTTTAGAAAGAATTTACCGTTTTTTTTCAATCTTTATTTTTCCGTTCAAGCAGAGAATAGGTGAAATCGACTGTTATGCTTTAAAAAAACACACAAACTTTTTATGCCATTGATAAACGTCTTATTTATTGAAACACATAAATCATATTCAACATGCAACAAAACCATGGTTACCAACATTCTAATTGAAATAGCGTTTGGTCACAACAGCAGAGTTATACCTTGTATAGCAAATCCTACACAAGTTTAAAAATTGTCTCAAATAAACCATGGAAAACACAGCATATAAAAATGTGTTAAACAGACTTTTATGGCATAAATTTACGAGTAAATATAATATGCACATAACAAAACATTAGATAGTTGAACAGAACTAACTTGCACTTGTTATTCGGAGTCTGAGCTCCCCCTCTCCTGCTTCAGGCTCAGCACAGCTGGACTCAGAGTCAATGGAAGGTAAAGCAGACGGGCCCGCTTAGTCCCGCCATGGAGACTTCAGACATCGGTCAGGATATTGTGCACAATATTCATTAAGTGTTTTCCTCTTGCGCCCCATTTTCAAATCAAACTAGTAACTATCATCGTATACCTATACCAAAAGCCCACCTACACCTTAACCTGCTCATTTCAAAGTAGGCACTTTGAATGACAGGCGCTGTAGCTGGCAAATGAAAGTGCACAGTCGATGCAGGTCATGATGATTGACAGTCATTTAAGCGAATGAGAGCATTGTAGTGTTGCTTCAGTCAATGAGATCTAGAAAAGGGTGAAATGAGAGTGACAGTGAAAGTACAGTACTAACGGACCACTGAGATGATTGACAGCGACCCCTAGCCATTCAGGACGGAAAGGAGATGGGACAGACAATAAGTATAAAAACTACACCAACTAGAGATTGTTTCTAAATGATTATTTTTTGCCAATTAAAATCGAAAAGTAGCAATCATATATATATATATATATATATATATATATATATATATATATATATATATATATATATATATATATATATATATATATTATTCTTATGGCATTCTAGTTTTAAGTCTCTACATGATCTTGCCCCTCCCACATTAATGAAATGTATAAAACTTTGTTCAGATTATAATAACAGAATTACCAGAACAGCTGTTTACGGTAACTGTATGGAAGAAAGACGACGTACAGAATTTGCACCAACTGCATTTTCTCTTAAAGGTGTAACTTTCTGGAATTCTTTGCCAGACGACATTAAAGGTCATCATGAATTTAAAGATTGTACTTATAAACTAAAAGTATGGTTAAAACAAAACAAATCTGTGATCACTAATTGTAAATATATTATTTTATTGGATTGGCACTTTAGTATCTTATTAACTGTGGTATATTAGTAGATTTGGGAAATTGTTGTACTGCGATTATTAAAAATCAGGTGGGAGGGTAATTGTTATTATTATGGTTCAATGAATTTTAGCTGATTTCTTTAGTAGAACTATGTATTTGTTTGGAGGGAATACTTGCAGTATGTTTGAGGAGATAACTTAGTTATTAGTTATTAAACTTCAGTTTATTAAACTATTTATTAAACTTCATATAAATATATATTGAAATATATATATATATATATATATATATATATATATATATATATATATATATATATATATATATATATATATATATATATATGAGATATATTGCTTTTATTATTAAAATAACGTCTTGAAGTAGTTGGAAATAAAAGCAGTACATCTCACTTGTGTGTATTTGGTTTAAAAATAGTATATGTATGATTTTAGTGGAATACGCCTTTAAGAAATGGAGGAGCAAATTAGACTGAACAGGCCCGAATGAGAGTGGTCAGTTTTAACTGTGGCGGGAATGCTCAGAGCTTAAAAAGAGGCCACAGTAGGAAGAGAGGTCAAAGTATCAAGTTCAGAGTTGCAAATGTTCAGCTAAGAGTGCAGAGCTGAGCAGTGAAACGTGCTTGCAAGGACAGCATGAAAAAGGATTAGTTTTGTTATTGCGGTCTCGTGTGTGTGTGTGGAGACGCGGAACAGAAGAATTGCAATCAAACATGGAACAAAAGCTTGAAAACAATCCTGGCAGGATAAAAGAAATCGAAAAGAGTCAACATAGGAGCAGATGCCGTTTGGAAACAAGGAGACACACGTGAGTCGTTGGTACTATTTGTATGGACTGTTTTAGGGTCAGTGCGAGTGCAGCGCTGCGTGCTTCCGATATTTTTAAACAGGATTCAGCAGAACCGTGTGTAAGGGAAGGAGCTGTGGACTGTGTTTGTTATTCCCATGCGTGTGTGCTATCATTGGGAAAAATAACAAACAACCTGAAATATCAATTGCAGGAGCCAACGGAAATCTGTATGGACTGTGTTGAAAGGGTACTCTTGTACAACAAGCTTTTACCTGTGTGGGATTATATACAGTATTGGAACGCGCTTAAATAATAGTAAACCTTCAGAAGAGCGGTGTGTGTTGAGTGCCTGTGTTCAGCGCAGGAGTGTAACACTGTAAACCGAAAAGTAGCCAGCAGTTCAGGAGGATTTTAGCAGACATAAATTAATAGTTGAAGCTGTGTGGTTTACCGGGGGTGTGCTAACCTGGTGAATGAAGAATCCCAAAAGTACTCCAAGATGAGTTGAGGTGGTTAACACAGAACTGTTTATCTGGTGTGCTTGCAACGAGCAATCTTCCTTGTGTACGAACTGTTTCAAAAGAAACTGACAAAGTCAAACTGAAGTTTGGAACCAGGATTTACTAAACTGTACTGAGTCACAGGGTGATCCAGCAGAGGGAGTCCGAAGTTGGAACTGACCAGGACCACAGACTGCAGTACAAGTGGTCTCCAGCAGAGGGAGACAAAATCTGGGAACTTACCTGTTGATACAGAGACCTGAAAGAAAGAGGTGGATTAAAAGGAGATGGCACAAAACCGTGGAATACAACTGTTACAAGGACTGTTCACAGATACTTACTTACCTGGAGAAGAATTCAAAGGGGAAATCATGTGGAGATTTCCTGAACTAAATGTTTCTAGTCCTTGTTATATTGTTTTTTTTGAGAAGTGCAAGATACTGCATGCAGGCAATACAAATGTGCATTTGTTGAAGGGGTTGAAGTCTATTCCTAATTGAATTGCCCCTAAGACTGACTCCCTTTTCTGGGGCAGCAAGTTCCTGGGTGCCCAGGGGCCCATTTATCCTCCCAGTTCTCGCCGAGCTCTCGGAGTCCAAATCCACATCCAGTAAGGACTGGTACCGGTTGGACACAACAATCTCTGGAGTTGTCTCCCCTGTACGGCGTGCATGCCCTTTCTTTCCCTTTCGACCCACAGTCACCCAGCTTTCTCTCCCTGTCTGGTCTGAAGTCTCTCTCCTCCCCACTAGGGGTGTGCACACAATCTGTCTGTAGGGTGTGTTAATTAAGTCTGTCAATTCTCTATTGCTCTCTTATACTCTGACATTCTATATAGTAAATCGGTGTGCAAATTACTTAAACATTGCTTACCAAAGAGTGCACATAAACAAAGCTGAACTAGACTATAAAACGCTATAGTTTTAAACCCAGTGATATCAAGTATATCATTACCAAGTAAATACTGTGCAAATAACCTACCCATTGCATGTCAAGCACTTATACTTACAAGTACACAGAAGTGAGGTCTAAGTAAACAATACATTATTGCAATTATAAACCCAATTACACCAAACATATATAATCAACAAGTGAACACATCGCGTTGTTTACACTCTGGCTGAGCCTGATGTGTTTTTTTTCTCTCTCATCCCATGCTTTATTGTTTATTATATAACCTTCCAATGGCTCACTTCCTGACCGGCTTTGTCCCACATCCAGTATAGCTGTTCTCGCGCACTCTCTAGCTCTATCTCTGTATCGCTTACGTCTTGCAGCTCTTCCCCGACTTTAAATTTCAATTTCAGTTTAGTTTTTGTTTCAGTATCTGTTGTCTGTTCTCTTTCTGTCAAGTCTCTAGTTATCGCTTTTCTCTTCTCTTAACGATAGTCTCTGTTCTCTTCTCTTAACGAGCGTCTTGTATCCACTGCTACTTCCTAGAAATACGGAAAACACTGCGGCCGCCTGGCCACGTTAATCCAATCCCTGGTCACATTCAAATCACCTTTAAACTTTCAACGAGTTTCAGCTGGTAGTAGTAATCCAATACACTCATGCAAATACCCCAAATATAATTTACTAATCAAAATGTGCCAAAATAATAATAAATCACAATAGAAAAAGGAAACCCACAAAGTACTTATAAAATCAAATATAATTCATAAAAAAATTTGTGTAATACAAAACAAACCCCTAATTTACCTTGGTCACCTTATGACACTAACGCAGCCAAGGATGGGGCAAAGCATGTCACCACAATTGCATTACAGGGCAAAGGCAGTTTGCTCATCAAAATGAGGTGCATGCGCATTGTGCCCTAGTGTTAGAGCAGGGGTCCAATCACGGTCCTGGAGGGCTATTCCACCCCGGGTTTAACAGGTAAAAAGATAAAAATTACCTTTTAGATACAAATAGAACTAGACTAGAAGTGTTTGCCTGGGATGGCAGATGGAAATTCAAAGAAGTTTTTATTTTTATTTTTTATTAAGCAAATCATACAACACCAAAAGTTAGCTCAATGTATTACTTCTGAATACCATTTTCCTGCCATGGTTCTTTTTCATTATTGTGACTGAAAACATATTAAAATATAAGAACAATATCATAACTGAACATGTGAAACATTTTAACTTTTAACTTATACTTCAAAATACAAATGATCTTACTGAAGTTATAGGCAAAACAAACAAATCAAAAGCAAATTAACACATTTTCATATCAATACAAATTCCCCGACAGTTTACACATGGGAGGAATTCATTGTTCTTTAACTTGTTCTGATAATAAAACTTTGCAGACATGAAGTCTTTAGCGCTGGCTAAGCTTTGCTAGAGGAGGTGGAGGGACAGTTGTCTTCTTGACTGCATGCTTCTTATAGTTCGATTGAGCAAATCTGCACCCAGGTCACTGGATTCATGCCTGTTGAAAAGCAACCACTCGCTGAAAAAGACAATGAAATGCATGTTACTGAACTTAGAAGAGTTTCTCTCTCTGTCATTCTCATCTATAATCATAGATGCCTGCTTTCTACTTTTTTTCCATAGGTGTGTAAATATTTTCAATTGCCCTTAATCCTAGCCAAACCCCAGGCTCTTACATAGAAATGAACAGCAGAGCCATATTATTAAGTTTGTTTCATTACACGTAAAGAAAACACACAACAGCATGATTATTCACCCATTGTTCAGGTAGTATGAAAAGCATGATGGTGCATGTTTATGTAGAATATGATACACATTTACCATGGCAGTGTAACTGCTTTCAGATTTGCAGCCGAAGGCTGATGTAGCGATAGCGATGCACATCTCCAAAACGTTCAGCACCAGAAGAACTGCCAGAATGCCTACATACTGTAAAACACAAATCATTTCATTCAAAAGCCATTGTCTAGACAGCACATTATAATAAGAATGAAGCCTATTATAGGATATATTGGATTCTGGATGCTGGCGTCCATTATAAGATGGTGAATCTGGAGATCTGATGCAGGACTTTGTGGAGTAGTACTTTCTTGACCATGATCTTAACTTTAAGCAATAGTTACAGATTTGACTGCATGTAAGGGGTGTTATGTCCGTACTATGCATCCTAGTATAGTAATATTATAGATAATAAACATTACATACAAGGCAGTTAATAATAATACAATGGGATTTTAACTATAATAATGATCTATAACTATAAAACTCAATTTTAAAGAGTAACTAGCAGGGTTCCTAAAGATACAGCATTACATCTCCACATGTTGCTAAAACTGTTTAAATAACATACCTGTAAATGTTCTTTTCATTGTTAACATCCTGACAGCTTTTTACACTTATAAATTTAAAGTCTGTTTCAAAGCTCTTTTCAAAATGTCTGCTCTAGTGCACTGGGGTTTGAGATCTGTCCTCTAAATCACTGCAGAAAGAGTGATAAAAAAAGGGCTCTGGCTTTTCTGTTCTATACTACATCATGGATCGTTATTGCTTTCTTACCTCTGAACAACAATCCTTACTGTGCACTAGAGTGACAGTTTTGGAAAGAGCTTTAAAGTTTTAAGTGTAAACAGCTGTCAGGATGTTAGCAATAAAAAGAAAATGTCCAGGTACGTTATTTAATCAGTTGTAGCAACATGTGGGGATGTGTAACGCTATATGTTTTGGAACCCCGCTACTTATTCTTTAAATATGTAGCAATTATATAGAAAATAAACTGGTAAAAATCTGACAAAAACAGAAGTTTTGTTGCTGTATGTGAGGGAGTGACAGCAAAACAGTGAAAGAGAAGCACCTGAATGAGACAAGAGTTGAAAAGGAGGTCATAAAAAGGAAAAAAATAAAACAATAAAAGAAGAGAGAGGTTGACGATTGCAGGCGGTGCAAACACTTACTTGGTTTGTTGAGTAACTATGGGGGTAATAATAACCTGGAGATCTGTTGAAGTCGTTTATGTACAAAGGTACTATGGGCAGGTTTATTGAATAGAGAATAATTCCAACTCCAGCAAAAACAGAACTGACAACGTTCATCCCTAAACATGCCTTCACCTGGAAGTGAAATAAAACAACAACATTACAAATACAAGTTTTATTCATAATCAGATCAATACATTCAGAACTAGGGTCTACGTTACCTCTAAATTGCTAAATTACAACAAGCACACTGAGTGTAGTGCTATTATTACTGCAAAATAATCTACTTCACCCTGTCCTTTTTTATTCTGACATGGGTTTAAACAATGATGTGAGAATGATATTACACAAGTTCTCATTGTACTTACCTAATAGTGGCCATCCAGGTTACCAGGTGGAACTGGCTCGTTCTACTGGTCTCAGAGGATGGTTACATTACTACTAATTGCATGTGTGCTGTTAATGTGTTTCATGTGGTTAATTAACCCTCATCACCAATGAGATCAGCAGTATCAACAGCAATTCACTGGAATATGACTACAACTCTTTGTCAAACTTGTACAGCTTTAAGTAAAATAACATTTTTCTGGTAAAAGATCTGTAATTCTTTATTCCAAATCAATTACTTTGTCAAAGAGATGTCATAGCTACTATAATTATAGTAAGACAAGTACGATAATTTAGTCAGCCACGTTTCCAAAATCTAGAAAAGTATAGTAAGATAACGATATGATGACATCGCAATTCTAGAA
Source organism: Acipenser oxyrinchus oxyrinchus (assembly GCA_030684275.1). Lineage (NCBI taxonomy): Eukaryota > Metazoa > Chordata > Actinopteri > Acipenseriformes > Acipenseridae > Acipenser > Acipenser oxyrinchus. The sequence continues at coordinate 3,956,243 of CM060288.1, read as the reverse complement.
GAATGTTCCATTCTGGGTGGCAGAAGTCGTTGGCTATTGTTAGTTATCGTTTCTCCTTTTTAACTATTTGCATACATGTACCCTTTCATTTGTATTAAGGTGCCAATTCAAACTCCCTAAAGTTGTAAGACACACTTCACCTCGACTGACACACTGTACAATGACATGTGAAAGTTATGTGGACAGCTGCACATATGAGTGCTTACAAAGATGACAGCGTCATCAACTCGAAGTGCTGGCAAGTTAAGCAGAGGTATGTATGAACAGTAATAAACAGTTTTAATTTGAGATCTGTCTTTCTAATATCTGTCAGCTATGTAATTTATGGTGGACACAGACATGGATTTTTGCCTTCAAATACAGATGGAGGATTGTTTGTTAGAATATTTGGATATTTGTCCCATCACTAACAAATATAATATTATTCCTTACCGCTATTTTCATGTCACACTACTAAAGCCTTTTCTTGTCCATTTTATTTGCGACAGTAACTATAGCTATGCTTTCACTGAAATGTCGAAGAAAATAAATGTTTCTGCGTATATAAAATTCGACAAATGCTGTGTACATACAGAAAAAATGGGTTTCCATTAAAACCCGTTTCTAGTGTATAAACTGTTCAATGCAATGACATCATGGGCGGGGCTAAGGCTATCACAAGACGCTAACAGAAACACTATCAGGAATTGAAACTGAAGCTTAAACAGTAACAGCAATGAACTGTGCTGAATGACAGCTGATATTAAAGTAAAGGTTAATTAAGAGAGGACTTGCTGGGGGCTGCTGTGGCTGCACACAATAACACTGGTGGCTGCATTTGAGAAATGCTGACCTAGGAAGAACCTTAATATTAAATAAAAAGAAATGAATCAGTTGATTTAGAAAAGTTCAGTTACACAAAAACGTGTGTTACAGATTGCAGGTATTTCTATTTGTATATCAATTTACTGACCAGATCCCTTCTGTGGGTATTCTCAGCTGCAAAAGCCAGGGATCCAGAGATAATATACTGTAAGAGATACATATAAGATTTCCATTGTAAGCCATGATTATAAATAACAACTGAGACCTTTAAAAATATTCAGTTGTATGGGATTCCAACAGGCAGGACACAGTCATTAGCAGCACTGAAAGAAACAATCAAATTAGTTAACGCTCATGGGAGGGACCAAGTTCACAGACACACTTGTATAATAGTTCTCAATGCATGTAAATGAACTACCTTATTGAAGACACCAATAAATACCTGTGACAGAAATACAATGATTCTTGGTTGTAAATCTCCCTCCCGACCTGTGAGGGCGCTAAGCAGCGAGAACAGAGTTCCCTGGATGGGCTGGCCTGACAGTTCTTTCCCAGGGTTCAAGGGAAGTCGGCCAGCTAGAAAGGCGGCGGGACTCCATTGCACTAACGCATTGACCCGGAAGGGAAACGACGTGGCAGTCGCAGATTGGAGAGGCAGTTGCACTCGTTTACCAAGGGGTCATGTGTGACGGCATAAAAGGGGGAGAATCGCAATCTGTTCCTTCACTTGGTTTATGCACTGAACCTAGGCTGCGTCCCAAACTGCACCCTTGCTCACTCGTTACCTTCCCTTGAGGTGCAGAAGTACTATGTTCTTAAGGGTTGTCCCAATTCCTTAGGCAACAAGTGAAGGGTGTTTTATGTGCCCTTCACGGCACCCTTCGACTGAGTGTACAAAACAATTGTCTTCTGCGGAAATGTTTGTGCTGAAGTCCCAGAACTCTTTGCATTAAAGGTGGAGACAAGTGGGAACAATTTGCAAATATGGCAGACGCGGCTGCACATAAATGTAATGTAACTGTAGTTAGCTAGGAAATTGTAGATATTGTTAAGTTATTTAACAAGCAAAGTATTTGTGAAATATATGTTGTATTGAGTAACTCAGCTAATAAAATGTATCTTTTTAAATCTATGATCACGATTTAAATATATGACTAGAAAGTACAGCGAAAAATCTTTTCAGTACATATCGATTGCTGGAATTAATTATCTATCAATTAATTAATTAATTAACTAGATAGGTAGCTGCAAAACTAGCAGATGATATAAGTGATCAAGATATTTAAAAAATTATTGTTATTATTTTTTATGAAATACAGGGACAGAGGAAGAGACCCTAAAACTGATCCTGCTGTGTGCAGCAAACAATGTTCTCTTCACGGGGAAAAGAAATGCCTCGAAGCTGGGAGTGACATTTGAAATTTTAATGTAGCCTGCACACTTTTATCATTTCCATTATGTGTTTTTGCAGTGATTTAATAAATTATTATTATATTATTTGTTTATTTTGCAGACGCCTTTATCCAAGGCAACTTACAGAGACTAGGGTGTGTGAACTATGCATTAGCTGCAGAGTCACTTACATCTCACACGAAAGATGGAGCACAAGGAGGTTAAGTGACTTGCTCAAGGTCACACGAGTCAGTGGCTGAGGTGGGATTTGAACCGGGGACCTCCTGATTACAAGTCCTTTATATAGGCACTGTAATTATTTGTTAAACGTTTCCATTACTACTAATTGCATGTGTGCTGTTTAATGTGTTTCATGTGGTTAATTAACCCTCATCAGCAATGAGATCAGCAGTAAGCAACACTTCACCTCGACTGACACACTGTACAATGACATGTGAAAGTTATGCGGACAGCTGCACATATGAGTGCTTACAAAGATGACAGTGTGCTGTCCAAGTGCTGGCAAGTTAAGCAGAGGTATGTATGAACAGTAATGAACAGTTTTAATTTGAGATCCGTCTTTCTAATATCTATCAGCTATGTAATTTATGGTGGACACAGGCATGGATTATTGCCTTCAAATACAGGTGGAGCAATGTTTGTTAGAATATCTGGATATTTGTCCCATCACTAACAAAAATAATATTATTCCTTACCGCTATTTTCATGTCACACTACTAAAGCCTTTTTTGTCCTTTTTTATTTGCGACAGTAACTATGGCTATGCTTTCATGGAAATGTCGAAGAAAATAAACGTTTCTGCATATATAAAATTCGACAAATGCTGTGTACATACAGAAAAAATGGGTTTCCATTAAAACCCATTTCTGACATCATGGGCGGGGCTAAGGCTATCACAAGACGCTAACAGAAACACTATCAGGAATTGAAATTGAAGCTTAAATAGTAACAGCAATGAACTGTGCTGAATGACAGCTGGATATTAAAGTAAAGGTTAATTAAAAGAGGGCTTGCTGGGGGCTGCTGTGGCTGCACACAATAACACTGGTGGCTGCATTTGAAATGCTGACCTAGGAAGAGCCTTAATATTAAATAAAAAAGAAATGAATCAGTCAATTTAGAAAAAGTTCAGTTACACAAAAAGTGTGTGTTACAGATTGCAGGTATTTCTATTTGTGTATCAATTTACTGACCAGATCTCTTCTGTGGGTATTCTCAGCTGCAACAGCCAGGGATCCAGAGATAATATACTGTAAGAGATACAAGATTTCCATTGTAAACCATGATTATAAATAACAACTGAAACCTTTAAAAAGATGTGCAGGTTTGCAAATACTCAGTGTGAGATTAATAATGACCCAAATTAGCAGAACAAGCCAGTAGCCGACAACAGCATTGGGAAAAGCCCACACCCATAATATTATTTATAGATTTGAACTTTACTCCAAAATGTTTAATACCAGGTTATTTGCAATACAGGATGGTGGTTGGTTTGGTCAACAAACAATAATAAAATCACACAATTCAAGATGTTCTATTATACAGCCAATTAGTCATTTACTGACAGTTATTAAAAAAAAAAAAAAAATCTAAGCCCTTTGCAGTCCTATGTTGGACCTGGTCCGACATTGCAATTATTCCTATACGGTCCAATGTCGGACCCTGTCTGACATCATCAAAAAGATGCAAAAAACGGGTTTCTAGTCGTTTTTTCTACGGAAAATGTCGAAAAAACCATTCAATGGCCGAGTGGGAGCGACAGGAGCCGAGACAAGCCGAAAAAAAAAGGGTGCATCTCATGAATAGTCATACTTGCCCCTGGCATCAGATAACGGCGGCCATAAGGAAACAAGCTGGTTGTAACTGCATCAGCGCTCAGAGAATATCACGGATATTTGCAGAGCTTTTTAGAGATGTTATAGTAATAAAATAATGACTTGGATCGCATTATTGAGGCGTTTGGTGATAAAACGAGTGATCAGGAGATGATTGATCGGTATGTACGACTATTATTATTATTATTATTTATTTCTTAGCATATGTGAAAGCTATAGCGAACGAAAGGGTGGGGCGGGGCTAGAGATGCCTAGTGAGTGCTTTGTTGATATGCAGGGCCTTTTAAACCAGTTTGACTGTGGAAAAAAAATACTTTTAAACAGCGCGTCTAAAATTAACTCTGCGTGTGAAAATAAATTGGACCTGATGCGCCTGACACGCACTTAATAAATGGACTGCAAAGGGCTAGGTTTAAATCTTAAATGTCTAGCACTCAATAATCAATACAGCATTGTGGCGGAGTGTCCCGCCCCTATGTATTATTATTTGTATTTTTGTTTTGGCGCAGATAAAAGCCGCCGCTTTTGTTATTGTTTTTATATTTATAATTTAAAATCCTGTGAGGCTGCATGACTGATCAGCTACTGATTATTTAACTAGCTGACAGTCATGCATCCTTACCAAACGCGTGCAGACTGTGGCCGAGGGGTAATAAGATAATTAACAGCCAGTTAACCCCTCGGCCAGAGTATAAGAACCTGCAGCTGTCCGTGCTGGAGGGTTGAGTGTAGAGAGGAGAGTACGGGAGAGCGGAGAGAGAGAGCGAGGAAAATATAAAAAAGAACAATTGCTATATTTAAATATATACTTGTTTCTGTTGGTTTGGCCATCGCGCCTTTTTGTTTTGTGTTTTGTTGATTGTTTAAATCTTTTGTTTTGTTTATTTGATTTATTAAACACGCTGAGTGCTGTTGCATTCAGCTTCACCCGCCCATCCACTGTTTTGGTTCAGTTGCTTCCTGGTCCGTGACGTCACCACACCTCACCACTGCAAGCCATCCTGCCACAAGCATACAATCAGATTCATTGCAGTTATAAAAATCTAGATCCAGTAGTCTGGGACTTCCAACAGACAGGACACAGTCAATACAGCACTGAAAGAAACCAATCAAATTAGTTAAAGCTCATGGGAGAGGCCAAGTTCATAAACACACTTATACAATAATAATAGTTCTCAATGCATGTAAAAGAACTACCTTAGTGAAGACACCAACAAATAACTCTACACATACTAATACATGTATTTAAGGCTTTAAGCATGGAAATGTGTATTCCATATAATTAATAGAACTGAAATACTTGAATCCATACCCTTAATTGGTAAGACTTAATAAACAACCTCTAATGCAATAAACAGACATCACATTTAAGCATTGAATATAAATAGGATATAGATTATAAATAGCATTCTGAATCAAATATTAGAAAACACTTCAGTACCATCAGCCAATCAGCTTCCAGCTCTAGCTGGCTTCTATCAGACAGTAGATGCCCTCTGGAACGTCACGGCATCTACTGTGAATCAAACTTAAAATCAATCTGCACAAGTGCCGGCTTTTTCATTTTGACTTGCTTAATGAAAGCTCAGTTCATATCTATTGGACAGCAAATACTAAACAGAGACAATTGGTCCAAATATATTTTATTATTGAGCAAAACCAGTCAATCAATTCTTTGCACTTACCAAAGCAACCAATCCTGTACCTGCAGAGTCAGCCAATCATAGTCTGTCTGTCAGCTTGACTGGCGCTCAGTAACATTGTGCTGTTCAGATATCTGGCACTGTTCAGATAAACTATAAGCAACTCTACAGAACTGGTCAGACACATGGCAAATTACATTTAATAGAGAAAAGTGTAAGGTACTGCACACAGGCAATAAAAATGTGTATTATAAAATATCATATGGGAGATACTGAAATTAAAGAAGGAATCTATGAAAACGACCTAAGAGTTTATGTTGTCTCAGAAATGTCTTTATCTAGACAATGTGGGGAAGCTATAAAAAAGGCCAACAAGATGCTCGGATATATTGTGAAAAGTGTTGAATTTAAATCAAGTAATGTTAAAACTTTACAATGCATTAGTAAGACCTCACCTAGAATATTGTGTTCAGTTCTGGTCACCTCGTTACAAAAGGATATTGCTGCTCTAGAAAGAGTGCAAAGAAGAGCAGTTACCAGAATTATCGCCAGGTTTAAATAATTGGATCATGTCAGTCTTGAACAAAGAAGACTACGCGGTGATATGAATCAAGCATTCAAAATTCTAAAAGGTATAGACAATGTCAACCCAGGGAACTTTTTCGACCTGAAAAAAAGAAACAAGGTCCAGGGGTCACAAATGGAGATTAGATAAAGGGGCATTCAGAACAGAAAATAGGAGGCACTTTTTTACAGAGAATTGTGAGGGTCTGGAACCAACTCCCCAGTAAGGTTGTTGAAGCTGACACCCTGGGATCCTTCAAGAAGCTGCTTGATGAGATTCTGGGATCAATAAACTACTAACAACCAAACGAGCAAGATGGGCTGAATGGCCTCCTCTCATTTGTAAACTTTATGTTCTTATGTAAAACATTTGTTTAATAAAAACATTGACAGGCACTATCAATTAAATAGACACTTAATATTGTAGTGAAATACCTTTTGAAAAGTATCAGATGGTGCCATGTTTGTAGTTTAAATCTATGTAAGGATAGCAATGATAATGCTCAGCAACAGGTCTGCTAATAAGGCCTGCTCAGCCAACCGCTGTACTCTGAACAGGAAACCAGACTTAGCTGAACAGACGCTGACAAAAATAGGTTACCAAGGCAACGACAGTTTAAGCCTTGTGGTTGGGACATTTCCAGATAACTAGAAGAACACATTTTGCAGAACAGAGAAGCAAGTGGCTTGCCAGACTACTGCTGTCAGCCAGAATTAGGAAGACAGCAAACGAGTTAAAACTCACGTAGACTCTGGGATAGCTGGGTATAAATACCAGCAGAGCAAATATCTATTTGAGACGCATCTCAAGTCCATCCTGTTCACTTGGAAGGTGTGTGCCAGTGCCTCCAGAGGGAAAGACCAAACTGATCAATACCCGACTTCTGTAATGGCTAGTTGCTAATGATAATGTTACTAATATGTGTGTCACCATAAAGGGAACTATATTAAACTCTTAATCATCGTTTGGACTTGAATCGTAGGTTATAAAATACGATTCCCTACAATATACACTCTCTCCAATTTAACCTCAAATAGATCCAGAAGTATAGATTTAATTCAAATGGCTGAGATTGAAATATATACACTAAAGTAGTTAGAAAAATAAATACAGCATGGCAGAACTCAGTCCAAATAGACAAGAGACCATCTGGGTCAAATCCACAGAGCCTACGCCTCGCCTCTTTACCCTGGAGTGACTGGACCAAGCCGGTTTAAATAAGACAACCACTAAGACAATTGTGAACTATCAAACAGATCAGTGAGTCAATTAGGATCAACACTGCAGTGCAGCCCCTTTACCCTCCAGTGCAATAGTATCTTACCAACTAAACAAGCCAACACTAAAATGTCAATATGAACGTGTAAACATTACCAAAATGAATTAACTAGTGAAATTATAAAACATAAAGTGAACACACATGTATTTATTAAAAACACCACATACCACAGCAGGAGCCTTTCCACACGCGTTAACTCTGGAATTATTTGTTGATTTTTCAAAGTGTTTTTTTGAATAATTATGAATGTGATATTTGTGAAACTGTTCTAGGCTGTTGTTGAAGAAGCCAAGTAGAACAGAACAGAATATTTGCTACTTCTGCATAACTGAGTAAGTCCTTGGCCTATATTTTCCACTGTGGCCAAAATGCAAACTGCCAGTGCCATAGTAAATGAGGTACGTGGGCAATTTGCCACAGTGGAAAACCAGGCCACATGATTAGACAAGTTTATCTGCATTATATTGACATTTTTGTTGTACATTTTGGTTAAAGTGGAAAAGTACCACTAACTGGGTTTCCATCTTTAAGGTTTAAAAAAATCTATATCAATGAAAAATATTTTTATGGAAACACTGTTACTTGCTAAATGTGTGAGCACAAATGTTGTTCTTCAGCTCCCCTAAAAAACAGGCTGCATGAAAGACAAACAATATATTAAGCAAGGTAAGATCCTGCAGAGCGCCATGCATGAGACTGTTACACTTGAGAATCTCCTAAAGATGCAGGATGTGAGCTTTCATTTCTGGAATGGTAACCCAAATATTCCGTGCCTACCTCAAGTAAATTGACAGCAATCTTCTAGAAATGTACAGAGTGGCCTATTGGGTCTCCACTGGAATCTGATCCTGGATGTAAGGGCTATTTTATTTCTCTGCCTTGTTTGGAGCATACTCTGTGAACATTTGAATTGGACATTTCAAATTGTGATGAAAATCTGGGGTAAAATCCATGAAGAAATGAAGGTATTACTTATTTTCCTTACCCATACACCAGTCCAGAAAGGTAATCCAATGATTCCTGCAATATGTGTACGCGATCCACCAGGACAGGACCAAACAGCAGGCTCACAATCCCAATTATTATTTGCACAACCTTACAAAACAAAAGCAGATTTCAGGATAAGAATACTCAGGAATTTTAACATTTCACACATTTTGTGAATAAATAAAATATTTTATTGGTATTACACATTGTTGTATAAATCGTAGAGCTAAACGATGAATTCAAATGTTGCTTTAGATTGTATTAGAGATGTAGGATCTATACTCTAGGGTCCACTCAGTCTGTGAAATGCACTTGTTTCCAAGATTTTACAGACTCAGCTAGAATTGTGTTGGTAAGTCTGCCCTGTTTCTGTGTCCTTGTAACTTGAGAGTAAAGGACTTTTCACACCAAGTGTCAAAGCGTCAGCTTTTGGCAAATGCGTTAAAATCGTTGGACTGCAAAGAGAAGGGTAAATCTGTGAAGCACAAGAGATCAAGAAGGAGGCAGCGATGAAGACATATTATTGTTATATGTGGGACAGCGGTGTCGTAAAAGATGTTGTCTTTGTGGATTTTGGGTTTATAACATTGAAAATGCTGAGTGAATAGCATGGGCCTGTGCAGGAGCTGAAACTGGATGGTGATATGTTTTTTTTTTTACATTCTTCAGAATGAGCAGAGACAGGTTTGCTGAGCAAATTGACATGGTTGGTCCAAACATAAAAACAAAAATAAATACTAACTACTGAGAGTCTGTCAGTCCAGACAGTGTCTGTCCATCTGCTTGAGGAGAGTACTATACATATACATATTTACACAGTCGACTGCACATTAGTGTTCTGTAGTGCCCCCTAATAGAATACAAGTCTACTTACAGTGTAACCACATCTTTTATTAAAGATACAATGTTCCACTATCATTATTAAATATATGTAGTGCAATTAAATACAACATTTTGAATTTGTTGTTTCTTAACTTTGATAGTTCAAGTTCAAGCTCTGGATTTCATTTATTAAACCTTTTTTTAAATGAATGCAAACCAGTATATTAGCATGAAAAGCAAGCATTGACCCTAAACAGGCTCAGCATGTTCTGATTGCCAGTCTGTGCTCCATGTGAGCTAAGGCAGAGCTGTCTACTGACTGGGAACTGTGGCTGCGCACTGCAACAACTGCTTCAAACCATAGCCAATTTATATGTTTAATTAACTAGACTACTGTAACAAATGTACCATCACACTAAAATGTAGTGTTTCTGTCATATATATGCATTTGTAGAGATAAAGATGATTTATTCAGAGGGGAGTGAGGGTCTAAAGCTAAATACCAAAAGCCACTGTTTGAAACCCTGTTTACTAGATTAAAATGGTTTTACATGATTTAAAACCTCAGTGTTGATCTCACCCAGTCTTCTTTTCTCTCTATAGCTTTATCATTTTTGATATTTTGAAAACTGCTCAGTTGGTCATTCATCACTTCTAATGGTGCTCATGATGATGTTCATTGCCGTGACGATGATGTGAGGGGTAGCGTGCTGGACTGTGATTGGTTAGAGAAATACATTTACAGATCTGTTTTGGACAATGTTGAATGAATGCCATGTAGCCAGTGTGAAAGCCTCCATGACATCCTAATGAAGGAGTGTTGCACCGGACGCTGATGTTTTGACGTGACGCGCTTGGGGTGAAAGGGGCATCTGGGAATTGGATTTAAAAGTAGAATTGGCTGCGTTTTAGAATATAATTATTTTATCTGCGTGTTATTCATGATCTTTGAATTCCAATTCAAGCTTTTGTATTATAACATTGAAAGGCTCAAGATTTCATAGCTCTTGAAGACCTGAGACACAGACTGGGACACATTGTGTCATCGATAATCAAATCAGTTTCACCTTCATCTCCTGTGCTTGACTTACCTGCTGCCAACTGGATTGCTGTGCACTGTTTGAGTTATTGAACAGCTGTTAACAAGGATTTGATCTGTATTCTTCACATATACACTATAGTATTATAGTACTGCATCTTATAGAACTCTCTTGAGAATGTGTTTTATTGGTCAATAAAAATAAAAACATCTAAAGTGACTTTTTATTCAACTAGAATGAATTCACTGAGATGAGAACATTACATTTGCTGTACTATACATGCAGTTTAACATTTCAATATATTGCTTTCCTGCTGTGCAACCCATGGAAGAAATGCTTTACATCGCATACCATATACAGTACTACAGTATTTCTGCCAGTACTGTGCTCTCTAAGCTTAAGAAATCGCTGCACACAATGTGTATATAATTGCTGACTTACCCCCAAAGCTTTGGGCTCTCCTCGTAGAAATGTCTGCATCGGCCCTGGCAGCTGGCTTGCCACTGTTCCTGGTGCAGCCTGGCCAGCACTGCTCAGGGGGTAAGCGTGAGTAACAATAGCAAACCCTCCAGCTGTTGGTACTTGTGAAGCCATGGCATTTGCCTGGTCTGGTAGTGGCACATTAAAAGAAAAGAAACACAAATTGAGTTGTATTTATTTTTTGCTAATATAGATATATTGCGATCTTTAGGAAGCGACAGCGTGGGAGAAGTAAAGTCGTGGAAAAATATAGGAGCAGTTAGAAGCAGTTTGAAAGCAGGTTGACAACTGCAGAAGCTAAACTAAACTTCAAAAAAAAAAAAAAATTTAACATGGTCTTCAAGCCAGTAATCTGTGACACCTGCATGATGTGGGAAATCCGAGAAAACCCAGCAGAGCTCAACCAAGTGTGTGTAAAGTACCACATGATCCAGGACTTGCTTAAAGTAGTAAGTATGCTAGAAATGGAGCTGCAGGAAATGAGACAGCAACAAGAGCATGAGGAGCTGGCACACCCACAATTCATGCAATTCATGGAAGTCAGCACCCCTAGCAGACTGAAAGCCACCAGGGAGATGGAAGATGGTCAAAACAGCTGGGTTCAGGTAGGCAGAAGCAGGGAAAAAAAGAAACTTCGTCAAACACAACCACCAGAAATCAAAACATCCAACAAATTCAAGCCACTTCAAAATTTAGATGATCAAAACCAACATCAAGAGAACACAAAGGAACAACATCCAGGACACTATAAACAGTGCTGGCCAGACAGCAAAAAGAAGGGAGGTCATGATTGTTGGGGACTCCATATTGAGAAACACAGCAAGTTCAGTTTGCAGTTTGGACCCCCTTACTACAACAGTGTCCGTGTTATTCTCTGTGCGCTGATTCAGTAACAGGCAGCTTGTTTCCTTATGGCCGCCCCTATCTGATGCCGGGCAAGTATGACTATTCATGAGATACGCCCTTTTTTTTTTTGGCTTGTCTTGGCTCCTGTCGCTCCCACTCGGCCATTGAATGGTTTTCTGTTTTTCCAGCAAAAACGATTAGAACCCCGATTTTTGTGTTTTTTTGATGATGTCAGACAGGTACCGACATTGGGCCGGATAGGAATAATTGCAATGTCGGACCAGGTCCGACATAGGACCGCAAAGGGTTAGTATTTTCAAATAACAAAGACAGAATAACTAAAATAGAGATCAGAGAGCCACTGGCAAACTCAGACCACAACATGGTCTCATTTGAAGTGATTTTTAAAACCCCAAAAGTAATGACTAAAGCTAAGGTTTGCAATTTTAGAAAAGCAAACTATGACGGTATGAAACAGAGACCAACAGAAGTAGATTAAAAAAAAATATTCACGAAGAGAGACATTTTTACAGAGCATTTAAAAAGGATTAAAAACAAAAGTACACATGAAGAGTACTTGGAACTGCAAACGCAAGTCAAAAAGGAAGTTAGAAAGGCCAAGGACAAGTTAGAGATAGAAATGAACATTGCTAAGTGGGCTAAAACCAATTCCAAAATGTTTTTCCAATACTATAACAGCAAGAGAACACATTCAAAAGAGGAGGTTAAATGTCAAAGATACACAAATGGCAAAATCATAAACGAAGAAAAAAAATAGCAAATATATTAAATGATTACTTTTCACAAGTTTTTACAAAGGAGGATACAGACAACATGCCCCACAATTCGACCTGTTCCTATCCAGTTTTAAATAACTTTAGCATAACAGAGGCAGAAGTGTTAAAGGGACTAGGAGCTCTTAAAATAAACAAATCCTCTGGGCCAGATGTGATCCTCCCAATAGTACTCAAAGAAATGAAAGAAGTTATTTACAAACCGCTAACCAAGATCATGCAACAGTCCCTTGACACAGTGCATTAGTAAAACTTTACAATGCATTAGTAAGACCTCATCTAGAACATTGTGTTCAGTTCTGGTCACCTCGCTACAAAAAGGATATTGCTGTTCTAGAAAGAGTGCAAAGAAGAGCGACCAGAATTATCCCAGGTTTAAAAGGCATGTCATATGCAGACAGGCTAAAATAATTGAATCTATTCAGTCTTGAACAAAGAAGACTATGCGGTGATCTGATTCAAACATTCAAAATTCCAAAAGGTATTGACAATGTCGACCCAGGGGACTTTTTCGACCTGAAAAAAGAAACAAGGACCAGGGGTCACAAATGGAGATTAGATAAAGGGGCATTCAGAACAGAAAATAGGAGGCACTTTTTTACACAGAGAATTGTGAGGGTCTGGAACCAACTCCCCAGTAATGTTGTTGAAGCTGACACCCTGGGATCCTTCAAGAAGCTGCTTGATGAGATTCTGGGATCAATAAGCTACTAACAACCAAACGAGCAAGATGGGCCGAATGGCCTCCTCTCATTTTTTAAACTTTCTTATGTTCTTAAATGTATTGCCCATTTGATGTATGATCTATGAGATGTGACTTCAATTTCTAAAAGAGTGGGCAATAACGCTGAGGAACGGGACACAGCAAAGGTAACATGATGTGTTTCTTATAAACTTTGCAGGGTGTTTTGTAACACTATAAATCACATTTATGCAGAGATTAAACAAATAATATAAACAAGAAATATACACACTCCTGCTACTTATATCAAAAAGATGAAGTCATCAAGGCTTTTCAACTGTGGTTCTGTTGGCTATGCCTCGTAGCTTGTTACGGGGCAGTTGTCTCCAGGAGGTGCGGTACAGTGTAGATCAAAGAATAGTGACTAATTAATAAACACTCCCTAAAATTTGCACTATTTTACCTACACAATTTGGGCAGTTAGTCCCACTTATGTACATGGTAACCTTTAAGTTTACATCAGGTGTACACAGCATGCTATTTGCTGATGATATCCGTGGGTGTTTATGTACAACAGATGTCTGCCTGGTGCAGAATGTGAGAACCTGGTCAAAATGTGATAATAATCTTTTTCTCTTTAAGGCTGGCTGCTTGCTAGAGAATTATAATCTGTGTTTGGTCGCATGTATTTCCAAAGTGGTACAAAACTCATATTTGAGTGTCTCAAAAAACCCTTTTGATGTGTACTTGGCTTAACATAATTTTTTGTCCACTGAGAGGCAGCTGAAGTCATTTTAATGTGAATTGTATTTTACTACTTTCATGGGGTTCTAGTCCTACATGTGCATTTTATTAATATTGAAAAATACTGTATTTGTGTCAAAGAAGATTGTATTCTTGTAGGCCTAGTTAACACAAGAGGGTTTTTTTTTTTGGCAATACAAATAAATTGCAATAATCGAAATTGAGATTCGTGGTCCAATTTCAAGTGAGTTGTTGATTTTTAAAAAAAAAAATGCACACACAAGGTTTTAATAATTAAAATATTATTTCACTTTAAAAAAAATCAGTTATTTGTTTTCTGATTTTTTTTTTTTAATGATTTAAACATTTTGCATACATCCAAAAAAATAAACCTTTTCATATGTTCGAAGGATTCCACAGGGTACAGTATTTGTCAAATAATTCAAATGAATCACGTATCACTAATTGAAAATACAATTCACTGTTCAATGGCAAAAAAGGATGTTTTCATTTGTTATTTCATTTGTTATATTCCCCAGATATATACAATAAAAAATAGCTTCATTTGTGTACACTGCAGTTATACCTCCTTAGGTTATATTAGGGGACAAAACATTATTATTATTATTATTATTATTATTATTATTATTATTATTAATAATAATAATAATAATAATAATAATAATAATAATAATAATAATAATAATAATAATTGTTATTAATGTTAGCTTGTTATTATAGTTTATTAACATACGCTTGTCTATGGCTTTTATTTTATTTATTCTGTTCATCTCATATGCTGATGCACGTGTATCATGACATAAGTAATAAATACATTTGTATGTATTGATTCATATGGTGACTGGCCTTGGCATATTGTGTACGGTGGTCAACTCTGAGCTAAGAGAACACTTTGCCTGCTTCCCGTGGGGTGTCCTCTTAGCCAGACTACTATAATAATAATAATAATAATAATAATAATAATAATAATAATGCAATAAGGGATGTAAGAAAGTTTAGAAAGATTCAAATTTCCACATAAATATCTGTTCTGGCAAAATTTGTTTGTAGCATTATAAGTATGTGTGTATGTGTATAAACAGGCTAGTGATATTATAAGTGCACGTTATTAATTATTAATAATAATAATAATAATAATAATAAAAATTAAAGAGAATTAAGGCTCAAGCTTCAGAAAAGAAAATACATTAATAAATGTACCCAAATATGTGTAACAGCGTTTCACTTCAGTTCAGCTATCTCCTACATAAACGCAAACATGGTTTGTGAACTGTTTTTATCTACCTCCTAAATAAAATGTAAAAGTAACACAAAAGTGGTGATTTTTTATTTTACAATTAGGAGTTGAATGAATATTGTGAAGGTGCTAACATTTATTAGCGAAAGTAAAATGTAAAAAAGGGTTTTTAGTAATTAAAAATATCTAGTAGTCTACGTGTCGTAGTGGTGATCGTGCCGTTTGTTCAGTAACTTGTTTACAGTGTGTACATAAAGTGTATTCAAAGTAATCAGTCTGCAGTCTGCATTTCTACAACTTGTCATTCAAAGCAGAGACTAGTTGTTATTCTTGTTGGGATTACTGTGTTGCTGCCGACGTTGACAGACTGCATTCAGAGGGTATGTACAGAACGGAGATTTTCTTTCATCAAGCAGAACAAAAGGTCAAGTACATAAAAAACTGTATTTAGGTATTTTTCAGGTTAAAGGAAATCGATCCAATCTTTAATATACAGATATACCTGTTGTATGTCTGAAGAGACTCAGAGCTGGTGGGGCGATGTCCCTCCTGCCTCTGCGGCTCCGGATGGGCTGGTAAATGTACGTCTTACTGGATAATTTTATAGATTTACTGATTTTACAAATTAACCGTAACACAAAACTTAAGTGGTGCTGCATCGATGATTTCACAGTGGTCAATTAGCACCTACTGTCAAATAGAAGCCCTTATCCAAATAACCAACCAGAGAAGACTGAGAAAATAAGAACCTGGCTATTTCGCGCAAATGCGGTGTGTGTGTGTGTGTGTTTATATATATGTGTGTATAAACAGGCTAGTGATAAAGCTAGTGAGAATATTTTTACATTATGAACACCTATAACAACCTACTGAGAATACTTAATCTGGAGTCAATTAACCAAATATTACAGCTACTTTAAGCATTATAAACCTCTGGCATTTTGCCCGTGTTTGCAGGTATTTTCTTTTGGTTATTACACACATGGGATGGCAAATAAAAAACATGAATTAAAGTAGCTTTACTAGGTCGTGCCACATCCATGCTTCCATGCTTGGTTTTCAAACACGTGGAGTCGAGCTAGAAGTGTTGAGATTGAGATTTTGAAAATAGAAAGGTAGATGATACTAGCACGGCTATGTTGTTTCCTGGCTTTGGTCTATTTGTCAGCGGGATAGATTCAGGTTGATGTTTCTACAGATCAAACAGGCATTCATTATAGGCCTTCTTTGACTGTGTACATTATTACATAATATGGCAATCATCGCTATAATATATAAATGCAGTATTTTGTATTATGAACCCCTTTTAGCGTGAGATTATAGAATTATTGATTATCATCCCAACAGTCGCTACCACTGTATGTGAAATTGTCTGAGACTAAATTGTTAACTTGTGTAAAGCATTTATCTTCCTTGTGTATATATATGAGAAAATCCAGGATCATTAATTACCTGTGTGTCTTCCAGGCTGATTCACCCCTGGTGAGATACCAGAGTAGATATCCTGACTTGGTGTCTGCAGCCCAGTGTAAATGTGTTCCATCTCCATAGCTAGTCCTCTAATGAAGAGAGGAAGAGCTGCAGATGTTCCTATTCACACATCCACACACTTTGACCAGTGAGTGCAGGCTTGTGTTAAGATGTTTTCAGACCACCTCAGGAAGTGGTTTAAAGCTGAAAATACAGCTGCAAGGATAGTGTGCATTGAAGCGCTACTGTGGTCTGGACGATGTATTTGTGGTCTTTATTTCTTCTGCAGAAATAACAAGCATGGCCGGATGTAAATTTAAAATGAGATCCATCAGTAACATGAAAAGTTGATCATTGTGACCTACTTTACCCTGACATGTTATTATTAGGACCTGCACCCTGTGTCGAGTTGCAAAAACATTTGCAGTAATCACAGCCTTGACTTGACGTGACATAGACTCAACAAGCTGGAGTGATGAATGCATCATTCATCATTGAGATCTGGGGATTGTGGTGGCCATGAAAGATGCCTGAAGTCTCTGTCATGCTCCTGCCCCTGCTTCTGGCACGGTGCATGGGTGCATTATCATCTGCATCAGGGTACAAGTGCAGCATTGTTGGGTGCACTTGATCTGCAACAGTGCTTAAGTAACCTACAGCATTTGTTCAGTAATCAAGGGATTCAGGATATACCAGGAGAACATGCCCTACATCATGCGATGCCAGATCCAATGGAGCAGACAGCTGCTAATAAAGTGGACAGAAAGGGTATATCCACTCTATGTACATGTAAAAATGTACCTTTGACATACAGGCAGCAAACTGTGTGCCTCTATTTACTCCCAGATTCAAAAAGGAAACAAAAAGCTGTTGGATGATGGTGAAAAACACACTTTTGAACTTTGAAACTGAACTAGTTTGGACCGATTTATTATACGTTCATGATTGTATTACCAATTTCACTCAGTGAGTAAAAAAGAAGAAAATCATATCTATTGACCACGATTTTGTTTTAATTGACTTTGTTCAGTCAAGGTGAAAGTGGTGCAGGTGCTACAGATATGATTAATATTTCGATTCTTGTGAAAGATATTTTAACGAGAAGCTATTTAACTCATTTTAAGCCGTTTATATACGGTATATAGTATATATTATGTTTCTCGTGTGCTTGTAAAATCTACAATGATATATTTGTATTAAACATATTAGCTCCAGGACCATCTCCACTGCTCCCATTGCCAGTGTGCAGATGAACTGTAGAAGCAATGAAAAGATGAACTGTTTAAATGCAGCATTTTTGTGAGATTCTGTTCCTTTAAATGTTATATCAAGTGATGAGAACATACATACCAGTGAGATGTCTGTTATTATAGCAATCTATACTTTAAATCAGTGCATTTATACACAAAGGTACATTCTACACATTATACTGTTTCTAATGACTAAACAACAAATACAAATTAATTAAAAGATTAAACAATATTTGTGCAGCAACGTTAAACAATCTTTTATTAACACTGTATCGACCAGGCCAACTAAAGGGGACCTTGTTGGTCTTTTGTGTTGTCCTGGTTGTTTGTCCTGTTTGTGTGTCCTGTGCTTTTGGTATTTTGTGTTTTGTTAAGGTTCAGACCACATCACCTAGATATCGTGTGTGTGTGTGTGTGTGTATGCAAGAGAGAGCTGCAATTGGCCGTACCGGACAAGGGCACAGGAGCAGCAGCAGTATAAATACCTGGAACACATAAAACCGGGGGGGAGAGAGAGTGGACGAGATAGTGTGAGAGACAGATAACAAGATTGACTCACAGAGCAACAGAGTGAGTCTGAGGTTACCTAACCTGTGACAGATGAGCGTGAGAGAGGCTGGGGGTCTGTGTTGAGGTCGGGACTACGTAAGGAACAGAGGGGGAACTACAATTTAGTTAGCGACAGGGGAGCTTGTTACTTTGGTGGGTTGGACCTGGCCCAAACAGGGACTCTGGACTTCTGTAAAACACTTATCTTCCCTATGGGCAGCAGTGTGGAGTAGTGGTTAGGGCTCTGGACTCTTGGCCGGAGAGTCGTGGGTTCAATCCCCGGTGGGGACACTGCTGCTGTACCCTTGAGCAAGGTACTTTACCTAGATTGCTCCAGTAAAAACCCAACTGTATAAATGGATAATTGTATGTAAAAATAATGTGATATCTTGTAACAATTGTAAGTCACCCAGGATAAGGGCATCAGCTAAGAAACAAATAATAATATTATAATCAATAAAACAAATGACCTTCCCTGTACCAATACAATAAAATAAAAAAGAAGTGCAATGTCATGGGGTGGAAACAGCAATATAAATATTAAACACTTTTATATTTGTATCAATATATTAGAAAATCCAGGATCATTAATTATCTGTGTGTTTTCCAGGCGGTTTCTCCCCTGGTGGGATGTCAGAGTGGATATCCTGGTCTGGTGTCTGCAGTCCAGTGTAAACGTGTTCCATCTGCATAGCTAGTGCTCTAATGCTGCACATGTTCCTAAGAGGAATCTGACTTTCACATTCACACATTGTGACCAATCAGTGTAGGCTTGTTTTAAGATGTTTCCAGACCACCTCAGAAAGTGGTTTAAAGCTGAAATACAGCTGTAAAGGCAGCATGCATTGAAGCGTTACTGTGGTCTGGACATGTATTTGTGGTCTTTATTTCTTCTGCAGAAATTACAAGCATGGTTGAATGTAAATTTAAAATGAGATCCATCAGTAAAATGAAGAGTAGATCATTGTGACCTACTTTACCCTGAAATGTTATTGACCTGCATCCTGTATCGAGTTGAAAAAACCATTTGTAGTAATCACAGCCTTGACTTGATGTGACATATGAATGCATCATTCAAGCTCCCGCCAAATCTCTTCAATTGGATTGAGATCTGGGGATTGTGGTGGCCATGAAAGATGCCTGAAGTCTCTGTCATGCTCCTGCCCCTGCTTCTGGCACGGTGCATGGGTGCATTATCATCTGCATCAGGGTACAAGTGCAGCATTGTTGGGGGCACTTGATCTGCAGCAGTGCTTAAGTAACCTACAGCATTTGTTCAGTAATCAAGGGATCCAGGATATACCAGGAGAACATCCAATCATAGGGGCAGGGGCACAGCTGCTAATAAAGTGGACAGAAAGGGTAAATCCACTCTATGTACATGCAAACATGTACCTTTGACATACAGGCAGCAAACTATGTGCCTCCATTTACTCCCAGATTAAAAAAGGAAACAAAACGATGTTGGATTATGGTGAAAAACACACTTCCTGCAGCACTTTGAATATCAGAAGAGTCAGTCCAGGTCTCCCCCTGTTACAGGCCCACTGACTTGTACCTGCAGATTTCTGGAGCGTATTAACATGTTTTAATACAATGTTATTGTACATGATTCAATTTGAGACCTGCAAATAGTGCTGTATACAGGTTACTATGAGTGCACTGCAATGCATTAAACAAAAGCTGCCATCTATTGACACAAAATAAACTCTGCATTTAGGCAAACATATTTAAACATGTTTTTATACAAAAGATGAACAAAACACATAGATACCTGCACAAAGAGCTATAATAAATAGTATTTCATTAAAAAAAATATATATATATAGATCTATCTATCTATCTATCTATCTATCTATCTATCTATCTATATATATATATATATATATATATATATATATATATATATATATATATATATATATATATATAGATATATATATATATATATATATATATATATATATATATATATATATATATATATATATATATGCTTGGAGAAGATTCATCTTCCAGCAGGACAATGACCCCAAACATACAGTCAAAGCTATACTGGAGTGGCTTAAAAACAAAAAGGTCAATGTCCTGGATAAGCTCAGTCAAAGCCTGGACCCAGGGTTTCCCCTGGGTTCTAGATTTTTGTAGTCACTAGTGACTAATACTTTCTAAAAACATTAGTCACTCCAGATATTTAGGAGTCACTACTGGCACACAGCTCAAGTTTTGAAGGGTGTTATGAGTCCTGTTTTATTTTATACCTTAAATCACTGTATTGACCAAAACAATTATTTAATTAAACCATTTTAATAATGCTCTACAGTTTAAATAATTGGTAATTTACAGCTGTAAAGTTTTAGAACATTAAAACTCAAGAATCAGATTTATTTGCCCTGAAAAGCTACATACAGACACAGAATGCATTATGAATTACTTATACCATGTATGTCTTTTTACAATAAAAAGAAAAAAAACAGTGTTAGAATATTATATACAACCCATGGAAACAGAGTTTTGCAATAAGGCTGAAACTTTGCTGCTTGTTTTCTTTTTCTGTTATCTGACACTTGTGAGATTTGTTTGTTCTTTTTTTTTCCTGGTGTTCGAATCCAAGTCTTCATCTTCTGCAACTTGTTGTTCTGTTTGTTCTATTTCACTCTTGCTGAAAAAGAGTGGATTTTCTTCTGCGACATTTTACAGTATTGGCTAACAGTTTTGTTTTTTTAATTAGCGCGCATAAGTTTACCGCAATCATGTATTTATATTGATGATAAAGTTATAGAAAAGAAGGCAAAGAAAAGTTCACTATCCACCGATCTCTACAGCTGACCTCAATACGAAAGCATATTACTGGCATTTTTAAATTATTGGTGACTAAAACGTACAGTACTGATGCTAATTAAAAAAGAATAATAAAACGCTTACCTAGTATCAGTGTGATGGATGTCCCTGCTTGTTGCCACACAAATCACTGATGATGGCAGGGAAATTGGAGAGCGCTTGAGTCTCAAGACATTTTTGGCGTTTTTAATCTTTGATGGTATTTCGTCTTCATCGCCCTTTGCTAGTAATGTACTAGTATTGAGCAAACAATCCACATTTTTTCACCGAATTAAAAGCTAAAAACCCTTACTACTCACACCAGACGTAACGGCATGTCAAACTAGACCGCATGACAATACTGCGGTTTTTGACTGGCCATACATTCTGTATTTTGAAATGAACCAATAGTACTTAAGTTATAATAAACTTTAATCGAGTCATTGAAACAAATAAATATCGACTTGCAGGCATGAACGCACACAGGAAATAAAATAAGTAAAAGACTAGGCGTTTAGTTTTTTAAAATGTCTTTTTTTGTATCCCAGACAGACTGCAGTAACCGCCCAACTGTTTATATTACAATTAAACAGGACTTACTTAAAATGTACATATTTAATATGTAAATTAGCCGTGTGTGCACTGAACGCTCTGTCACAGCACATCAGTCTGGTGTTAGCGATTAAACGTTGATTACATGACAAAAGTTTGCAATAGATTGGCAAGTGGTACTAAATAAAATGCATTGTCTGCCATTTTAGAATTTTTCTCGAGTACCCCCAGGGGTACGTGTACCCCAGTTTGAAAACTGCTAGAAGAACCCACATTACCAACAGATACAGTTTAATTGTAGTAGTAGTATTTAAATGCCGTTGTCCTGACTGGTAAATTCTTCCATCTTCCCCTTTTAT
The DNA here is from genome assembly GCA_030684275.1 of Acipenser oxyrinchus oxyrinchus. NCBI lineage: Eukaryota > Metazoa > Chordata > Actinopteri > Acipenseriformes > Acipenseridae > Acipenser > Acipenser oxyrinchus. Next base: position 3,934,051 of record CM060288.1, on the reverse strand, counting down.
TTTGACAATTTCCATATAAAAAATGGCATTTTTATCTTGACATTTTTCATTCTTAACCACCAAGTAAATATTTTGGACAGTTTCCAAAACAATTGTTGCTTTATTTTTACAACTCACGTTGGTGTTGTTGATATGATAAACGCGTATATCTGTTACAGGTTAAACGATGGCCCGTGTCACACAGAAAACTACAAATAAAATGTCAAATATACACTATGTATTTCGTTGGTTTTGTGGATTTGCTATGTTTTTAACTTATTTTAATACTGCACATAATGATATGGTTTTGAAAATGATACTTGCCAAAACCATGCTACACGTGAACTGTATTACATAATAATTTCCTTTATTCCGATTTCAGTGGTGTTTTCTCAATGCAAGATGTATTGTAGGCATATATACAGTGCCGTATAAAACCACATACACTGTATATACAGTACTGTGAAAAAGTTTTAGGCAGGTGTGAAAAAATGCTGTAAAGTAAGAATGCTTTCAAAAATAGACATGTTAATAGATTATATTTATCAATTAACTAAATGCAAAGTGAGTGAACAGAAGAAAAATCTAAATCAAATCCATATTTGGTGTGACCACCCTTTGCCTTCAAAACAGCATCAATTCTTCTAGGTACACTTGCACAAAGTCAGGGATTTTGTAGGCATATAGTCAGGTGTATGATTAAACAATTATACCAAACAGGTGCTAATGATCATCAATTCAATATGTAGGTTGAAACACAATCATTAACTGAAACAGAAACAGCTGTGTAGGAGGAATAAAGCTGGGTGAGGAACAGCCAAACTCAGCTAACAAGGTGAGGTTGCTGAAGACAGTTTACTGTCAAAAGTCATACACCATGGCAAGACTGAGCACAGCAACAAGACACAAGGTAGTTATACTGCATCAGCAAGGTCTCTCCCAGGCAGAAATTTCAAGGCAGACAGGGGTTTCCAGATGTGCTGTCCAAGCTCTTTTGAAGAAGCACAAAGAAACGGGCAACGTTGAGGACCGTAGACGCAGTGGTCGGCCAAGGAAACTTACTGCAGCAGATGAAAGACACATCATGCTTACTTCCCTTCGCAATCGGAAGATGTCCAGCAGTGCCATCAGCTCAGAATTGGCAGAAAACAGTGGGACCCTGGTACACCCATCTACTGTCTGGAGAAGTCTGGTCAGAATTGGCCTTCATGGAAGACTTGCGGCCAAAAAGCCATACCTCCGACGTGGAAACAAGGCCAAGCGACTCAACTATGCACGAAAACACAGGAACTGGGGTGCAGAAAAATGGCAGCAGGTGCTCTGGACTGATGAGTCAAAATTTGAAATATTTGGCTGTAGCAGAAGGCAGTTTGTTGGCCGAAGGGCTGGAGAGCGGTACACGAATGAGTGTCTGCAGGCAACAGTGAAGCATGGTGGAGGTTCCTTGCAAGTTTGGGGCTGCATTTCTGCAAATGGAGTTGGGGATTTGGTCAGAATTAATGGTCTCCTCAATGCTGAGAAGTACAGGCAGATCCATCATGCAATACCATCAGGGAGGCATCTGATTGGCCCCAAATTTATTCTGCAGCATGACAACGACCCCAAACATACAGCGAAAGTCATTAAGAACTATCTTCAGCGTAAAGAAGAACAAGCAGTCCTGGAAGTGATGGTATGGCCCCCACAGAGCCCTGATCTCAACATCATCGAGTCTGTCTGGGATTACATGAAGAGAGAGAAGCAACTGAGGCTGCCTAAATCCACAGAAGAACTGTGGTTAGTTCTCCAAGATGTTTGGGCCAACCTACCTGCCGAGTTCCTTCAAAAACTGTGTGCAAGTGTACCTAGAAGAATTGATGCTGTTTTGAAGGCAAAGGGTGGTCACACCAAATATTGATTTGATGTAGATTTTTCTTCTGTTCACTCACTTTGCATTTTGTTAATTGATAAATATAAACTATTAACATGTCTATTTTTGAAAGCATTCTTACTTTACAGCATTTTTTCACACCTGCCTAAAACTTTTGCACAGTACTGTATATAAATTTTATCATGCTCATTATAGGCCTACTGGCGAAATGGTCAAGAGACAGTTGGTGCTTAACACATACGGAATCATTTTGGCCCGTAATTTTAGCATTTTTGGTCATAGAAAAGACACATTTCACATTTTTATAACGTTACTGTAGGCTTTTTTTTTCTTAGTTAATGATGCGTTTTCGTTTCACAAATCTTCTGCACACAGTATTTTTAAGCACAACTATAATAACCTATATTTCAACAGTCACTGTCGAAGCTGATTACTTATTCTTCCAGAAGTAATGGTCGGGTGTAACAGGGATACAAGGTTATATTTGCGCAATATGAAACTGAGGCGCTGATTGGCTGACTGCATTTACGTCGCCTACCACGGGATGAGAACGTTGCAGAGTCAATGAATCAACGAGGCCGAGGCGCTGATCTGATCAGCAGCAGTGACTCTATGGTTTAGCGATCCCTTCTTTTCAAGAAAGAGACATTGTGTGTGACTTTAACAAAAGGGATTTTTTTATAGTACAAACAGAAACGATCGTCACTAGTGACGATTCCACATTTTTTTTTGTCGTCGCTTTCAAAAAACATTTGGAAATTACGAGAGTGACGAGCGACAGCGAAACCCCTGCCTGGACCTCAATCCAATTGAGAATATGTGGAAAGAGTTGAACATTGCTGTTCACCAAAGGTCCCCATCCAACTTGACGCAGCTTGAGCAATTTTGCAAAGAAGAATGGGCAAAAATTGCAGTGTCCAGATGTGCAAAGCTGGCAGAGACTTATCCAAATACTCATGGCTGTAATTGCTGCAAAAGGTGTCTCTACCAAATATTGACTCAAGGGGGCGAATACTTATGCAATCAATTATTTTCTGTTGTGTATTTGTAATTAATTTAGAACAAATTTGTAGATTTTATTTTTCACTTTGACATTATGGACTTTGTGTTGATCAGTGGCAAAAACTCCTAATTAAATCCATTTTGATTCCATGTTGTAACACAAAAAATTGTGGGAAAGTCCTGTGTGTGTGTATAATATATATATATATATATATATATATATATATATATATATATATATATATATATATATATATATATATATATATATATATATATATATATATATATATATATATATATATATATATATATATATATATATATATATATATATATATATATATATATATATATATATATATATATATATATATATATATATATATATATATATATATATATATATATATATACATACATACATATACACACACTGTATAATTTATATATATATATATATATATATATATATATATATATATATATATATATATATATATATTTAAAATAATGGAACAGAGAATACAAAACCCAAAGGGCTGGGAGCCTTGCAAATTGTTCACACGATCCTGCCTTCTGTTAACCACAACATGGACCTAAATCAGTCCTTTCTCTCTCTGGTATCAGTGCTGGATATCGCACTGGCCTGGGACCACAAAATCCATTTAAACAAACTTTAGCTGTGTTAAGAAAAACACACCTTTAAATGAATGCACCTTTTAGTTCACTAAAACCGTTTACAATGAGCATCTAGTAAATTATGCAAGTAAGCAAGCAAAGTAAACAGATCAACAATCAAGACTTGGACCCAAGGAAACATTTTAGTAATTATTATTATTTGTTTATTTAGCAGACACCTTTATCCAAGGCGACTTACAGAGACTAGGGTGTGTGAACTATGCATCAGCTGCAGTGTCACTTACAAGTACGTCTCACCCAAAAGACAGAACACAAGGAGGTTAAGTGACTTGCTCAAGGTCTCACAATGAGTCAGTGGCTGAGGTGGGATTTGAACTGGGGACCTCCTGGTTACAAGTCCTTTTCTTTAACCACTGGACCACACAGCCTTTAGCCATTTCATAGTGATACTGAATATAAAGCAAAATATATTACCTATTTGATTTAAAGTAAAATAGTCATTATTTAAAATATTATTTAAAACAAACAAAACAAAACCGTAAATATTAGGCCACATTATGAAGTACATGTTCGTAAGATGTGGCAAAGTTCACCATTGTCACAAATATAAACCTGTATCATCCACCACGAGCACTACTGCACGCACCCAGGACTGGTGACTGTGTTTGTATTATTGTGGGGCGGATATTGTTTATTATTTGGGACTGCAATCCCCTTGTTATTTACCCGTGCAGTACACATTGGTGTGTATTGCCGGGGGATTATTGTTTGGTTGCCAGACCTGTAATATACAATAAAGCCTTTTTCCAAACGGATTACAATTCTCTCTGTCTGTTTCATTCACGCACTGCATCACTTCTGCACATGTATCCACTCAGCCACCTGTTCACAATAACCTACATATACTAATACATATATTTAAGGCTTTAAGAATGGAAATGTATATTTCATATCATTAATAGAATGGAAATACTTGAATCTATAAGTTTAATTGACAAGACTTAATAAACAACCTCTAATGCAATAAATAGACACCACATTAAGCATGACATGCTATAAATAGGATATAGATTATAAATAGCAGTTCTGAATGAAATATTAGAAAACAATTCAGTGCCATCAGCCAATCAGCTTCCAGCTCTAGCTGGCTTCTATCAGACAGTAGATGCCCTCTGGAATGTCACGGCATCTACTGTGAATCAAACTTAAAATCAATCTTCACAAGTGCCAGCTTTTTCATTTTGACTTGACTTAATGAAAGCTCAGTTCCATTGGACAGCAAACACTAAAGAGAGACAATTGGTCCAAATATATTTTATTATCGACCAAAACCAGTCAATCATAGTCTGTCTGTCAGCTTGACTGGCGCTCAGTAACATTGTGCTGTTCAGATATCTGGCACTGTTCAGATAAACTATAAGCAACTCTGACAAGTAAAACATTTGTTTAATAAAAACATCGACAGGCACTATCACTTAAATAGACACTTAATATTGTAGGGAAATACCTTTTGAAAAGTATCAGAAGGTGCCATTTATAGAGAGAAACATGTTTGTAGCTCAAATCTATGTAAGGATAGCAATGATAATGCTCAGCAACAGGTCTGCTAATAAGGCCTGCTCAGCAAACCGCTGTACTCTGAACAGGAAACCAGACTTAGCTGAACAGATGCTGACAAAACCAGGTTGCTAAGGTAACGACAGTTTAAGCCTTGTGGTTGGGACATTTCCAGATAACTAAAATAATACATTTTGCAGAACATAGAAGCAAGTGGCTTGCTGTCAGCTAGAATTAGGAAGACAGCAAACAAGTTAAAACTCATGTAGGCTCTGGGATAGCTGGGTATAAATACCAGCAGAGCAAATGTCTATTTGAGACACATCTCAAGTCCATCCTGTTCACTTGGAAGGTGTGTTCCAGTGCCCCCAGAGGGAAAGGCCAAACTGATCAATACCCGACTTCTGTAATGGCTAGTCGCTAATGATAATGTTACTAATATGTGTGTCACCATAAAGGGAACTATATTAAACTCTTAACCATCGTTTGGACTTGAATCGTAGTTTATAAAATACGATTCCCTACAAAATACACTCTCTCCAGTTTAACCTCAAATACATCCAGAAGTATAGATTTAATTCAAATGGCTGAGATTGAAATATATACACTAAAGTAGTTTGAAAAATAAATACAGCATGGCAGAACCACACTCTCAGTCCAAATAGACAAGAGACCATCTGGGTCAAATCCACAGAGCCTACGTCTCGCCTCGCTTCAGCCTCTGCCCTCCCCTCTTTACCCTGGAGTGACTGGGCCAAGCCGGTTTAAATAAGACAACCACTAAGACAATTGTGAACTATCAAACAGATCAGTGAGTCAATTAGGATCAACACTGCAGTGCAGCCCCTTTACCCTCCAGTGCAATAGTATCTTACCAACTAAACAAGCCAATATGAACATGTAAACATTACCAAAATGAATTAACTAGTGAAATTATAAAACATAAAGTGAACACATGTATTTATTAAAAACATACAAAGTCCTCGTCTCTTATTTCCATTATACTTGTGTTTTAACCACTATATTTCAAATTTAACTTCCTTTCAATTACGTTTATCTTTACTTTATTTCCCTTGCTCTCTGGGAAACATGAGGAATCATTGACCTGGCCATATCAGTGCCAACAACACCCATTCAACATTAAAATATACTTGCATGATTATTTTACCATTGTACTTCAAAATAAAGATTTCCTTCGCTCTGATTGGAAACAGTATCCCTCCACCAGTTTTATTTGTAACAGTCTGTGACAGGGTGGCTGAGGGTGATGACGTCAGACCAGAGACAAACAACAATACAGGCAGTACTCTGGTGCAAAGCACAAAAATAAAAGATTAGAACAAAACACTGCTCACAGAGCAAAATAAAGAAGTTAAATTAAACAAGTCATGAACACAAAAACAAAACAGACCTGGCTGGGCAGTGACCTTCACTGATCCTTACTCTTTTTTTTTATGTTTGTTTTTTTTCTCTTCTCTCGCTCTCATTCTCTTCTCTTGAATACCCACACCTCGAATACAGAAAGCTGCACGCTTTTATAGTGGTGACCGAGGGATTAACTAGCTAATAATCACATTTTGAACAGGTTTTAATTTTGCGTGACTGCCAGCTAATTCAATTTTTACTTGCTGACAGTCATGCATTCCCACGAGATCTTTTAAAAACAAACACAACACAGCTTTTCGCCGTCATATATACTATTATGTCATAATATGTAATAATAAAACAAAACAAAACAAATACATTTTACAGCAGGGCCTCCTTAATGTGCAGGGCTTCCTTCTGCCCTGCAACATATCCCCCCACCACCTTGTGCGCAGCACACATGGCCCCAATGGCCACCTCCCCCTCATTCACCCTCCCTCAAGTCCCCTATTGTTTTTCTTCTCCCCTTTTTGAGGGAGGGTTAGTCGATAGTTCGGCACCTTTCCGGGCAGGACCGAGACCCTGCGACATAGGACCCAGATGCAGTGGATGGGGCATCGGGAGCGCAGGCAGGCAACCAGTCGGCTGCAGCCCCAGGCAGAGCTGCAAGCCCTGGCGACCGTGGAGCGACATCTGTGTTACCAGGGGGAGCAGAGCAGGAGACCAGGCAACCAACTGTGCCTGGCGGTGCCGCGACCTGGGAGTCAGGCCAAGTGACCAGAGGTCCAGACATGCAGCCTGGCTGTCTGGGAGCCCTGGTCAAGGGCTCTAACCCCCAGGTGCTGGGCTGTGGCACAGGGGTGGTGGAGGTGGTCTCCTCATCTCCCCACTTTCTCTGTAGCCAGCAGCTTCCTGTTCTGGGGCTCCGGCCATCGTATTCCCTATAGCAAAACTTCTCCGGGCGGTGTCGTGCAGGCAACCCCGGGCTGTGACGTTGTGACGTGCAGGCATCCCCGGGCGGTGCAAAGCTAGCGACCCCAGGGGGTGCAAAGCTGGTGACCCCAGACGAAGTAGAGCTGGTGACCCCAGGCGAAGCAGAGCTGGCAACCTCAGGAGAAGCAGAGCAGGCGACAATCCCGCCGAAGGTGATGGCCAGTGCGGACCCTCGGGAGGCGACGGCAGGTGCAGACCCTCGGGGGACGACGACGGGAGGGGAGCCCCCAGCCAAGAAGGTGGCAGCGGCAGCTCTCCTTCTTCCCCTGGTGATGGAGGCAGGAGCAGCAGGTAGTCTTCCTTCTGCGCTGGAGACAGCGACGGGGCTTCTCCATCTTGTGGGAGGGGATAGTTGAGTGGGAAATGCCCCCAGCTCCCAGCTGCTCTCCTTTTCCACTGCTGCAGCTGGTACCTCCTGCTTCTGGGGTCTTTCCCGGCTTTTCCTGGGTGCCTGGTGTCAGATTTTGAACATACTCTTTTTATTAATATACAGTGCCGTGAAAAAGTATTTGCCCCCTGTCTGATTTTCTGCATTTTTGCATATTTTTGACACTGAATGTTATCAGATCTTCAACCAAAACCTAATATTAGATAAAAGGGACCCTGAGTGAAAAAATAACACAAAAATTTGATACATATTTCATTTATTTATTAAAGAAAGTTATGCAACACCCAATGCTCCCGTGTGAAAAAGTAATTGCCCCCTTAGACTCAATAAGTGGTTACGCCACCTTTAGCAGCAATAACTGCAACCAAATGCTTCCTGTAGTTATTGATTAGTCTCTCACAGCACCGTGGAGGAATTTTGGCCCACTCCTCCATGCAGAACTGCTTCATTTGTGGGTTTTTGAGCATGAACTGCTCGTTTAAGGTCCTGCCACAACATCTCAATGGGGTTTAGGTCTGAACTTTGACTAGGCCATTCCAAAACTTTAAATTTCTTGTTCTTCAACCATTCTGATGTAGACTTGCTTGTCTGTTTCAGATCATTGTCTTGCCTCATGACCCAGCTGCGCTTCAGCTTCAGTTCACGGACGGATGGCCTGACATTCTCCTGTAGAATTCTCTGATACAGGGCAGAATTCATGGTTCCTTCAATGATAGCAAGGCGTCCAGGTCCTGATGCAGCAAAGCATCCCCAAACCATGACACTACCACCACCGTTCTTGACCGTTGGAATGAGGAATGCAGTGTTTGGTTTTCGCCAGACATAACGGTGCCCATGTCGGCCAAAAAGTTCCACTTTTGACTCATCTGTCCATAGAACATTGTTCCAGAACTCTTGAGGATCATCCAGGTGCTTTGTGGCAAACTTGAGACGAGCATTCATGTTCTTCGTAGTGAGCAATGGTTTCCACCTTGCTACTCTGCCATGAATCCCATTTTTGCCCAGTGTCTTTCTGATGGTGGAGTCATGAACACTGACCTTAGACGAGGCAAGATAGGCCTGCAGATCCCTGGATGTTGTTCTAGGGTTCTTTGTGACTTGTTGGACGATTTTACGCCTTGCTCTTGGAGAGATTTTGGCAGGACGGCCACTCCTGGGAAGATTCACTACAGTCCCAAACTTTGTCCATTTGGACAATATGGCTCGGACTGTGGTTTGGTGGAGCCCCAGAGCCTTAGAAATGGCGTTGTAACCCTTTTCAGACTGATAGGCATATACAACTTTTTTTCCGGAGGTCTTCAGGAATTTCTTTTGCTTGTGACATGATGTGCCTCTAGAAACTGTGCACTGACAACTTCACTCTGATGGTAAGGGCCAAAGTTAGTCAGATTTATATTGGGCAGGGCTGGCCCAAATCAGGCCTGGTTGTTAACCAAAGAACTCAAACAGCTGACCCTAATTATCCCTTTAATTGGGTTGAGTTAACTAGGGGGGAGGGGCAATAACTTTTTCACACCTAAAGATTGCATGTTTGATTGCCTTGCACACCAAACAAATGAAAGAAGCACCAAACTTTAGTGTCATTTTTTTTCTCTCAGACTCCCTCTATATAACACTACATCTTACAAAAAAATCTGACCAAACACAATGTGAAAAATGTGCAAAATGCAGAAAATCAGACAGGGGCAAATACTTTTCACGGCACTGTATATATATATATATATATATATATATATATATATATATATATATATATATATATTGTAAAGGATCCAGTAGTAAAGTGCTGCTGAACCGTTGCTTTCCCGTTCCACCAACTAGCACAGACTTGATACGTTTGCAGGCAAGTATGTTTTATTTACAATATTTACATCAATAAACGGTTTCTATCAAGCTCACGCCCTGTACGGGCCACTGACTAACTCACTTCTTCAACCCTCTCTAAGCTACTTCAAGACGTGGAGATAGAAGAGTAGTCCAAGGATCCTTCGAGTGAAGAGAGTTAGTCCGCGGGTAAGAACTGAGTCAGCTCTCTTCCCTAGAGCTGTCCTGAGTCACAGGCAAGTGCAGGATGGGCTCCCTTTCCTGGAGCGTTCCGGTAACCCAGGTAAGTGCAGGACAGACTCCCTCTGCGGGAGTAGTCCTGGAACACAGGTAAGTACAAGACAGGCTCCCTCTGCTGGAGTTGTCCTGAAACACAGGTAAGTACAAGACAGGCTTCCTCTGCTGGAGTTGTCCTGAAACACAGATAAGTACAAGACAGGCTCCCTCTGTTGGAGTAGACCTGTAACACAGGTAAGTACAGAATGGATCCGCTTTTAAAAGAAGAATTCCAGGAACACAACTGAGATGACCCCAGACGTCCAAAGGAGTGAACAAAGATGGAACGAGTTATATCCGGGCTGTGGAGAAGGAACTCCTGCAGCCAACTCCCGGTCGTCCACAGAAATAACTTGTGTCCCTCCTAAAAGCCAGTGTCCATTTTTCTGTGTTAACCATATGCAATGTGTCTTGTGTCTGTGTTATAATAAACAATGTCTTGCACTTCCAGTCTCACCAATCCGTTCTTCTGGTTATTATTTACTGTCTCTGCTACACGTAAATAACCAATACCCCTCCGGGTTATAAAACATTTAGCACAACACACTGCTGTTTGTGACGGCACACAACCGCACAGCGCAGAACACCGCGGGCCTCTTTTAAATTACGGAGAAGTATAATAATCTTCCACTAGCAACACGACAAAAGAAAAAATAAATAAACTTTTATAAACAAAAAGGCTACCTCAACAAGAGGAAAAATCGCGTTCTGTTTTAACTAAACAGTGACTATATTTTAACACAAACAATAGTTTTACCTTGCGATGTTTTCCCAACACACTGGAGTTTGCACGCTTCCTTCTTGCAGAACAACAGGGTGGTGTTCCCAGACTCCCTATGGCTCTGCCCTGCTTCCTTATAAAGCCCAGAAACCCCTTCCAATCAATTGGCCCTCGAGTTTCTGGGTTGTGTAGTTTCTCCATTAGTGCCGCCAATTTTTAAAGACGACACTACCCTTTCCTCACAATATATATATATATATATAAACATAAAACATTGTTGTTCCCTTTTCTTAATGGCATTAGCTGCCCCTGTGTTTCTGATAAACCTCCCCTTACCTGGTTAGTTTGAAATACAGTCACCCCAGTCTGTGCTGTCATCGAAATCACTCAGTTAACATGCAAATGAGCCCATTTGAAGCCTAGAGAGTTATGCCAACTGCAGCATGTCACCACAATTGCATGACAGGGCAAAGGCAGTTTGCTCATCAAAATGAGGTGCATGCGCATTGTGCCCTAGTGTTAGAGCAGGGGTCCAATCATGGTCCTGGAGGGCTATTCCACCCCGGTTTAACAGGTAAAAGATAAAATTACCTTTAGATACAAATAGAACTAGACTAGAAGTGTTTGCCTGGGATGGCAGATGGAAATTCAAAGTTTTTAATTTTTTTATTAAGCAAAGCAATATATAATAAAACACCAAAACATATCTCAACTTATCACTTCTGAATACCATTTTCCTACCATGTTTCTTTTTCATTATTGTGACTGAAAACATATTAAAATATAAAAACAATATCATAACTGAACCTGTGAAACATTTTAACTTTTAACTTATACTTCAAAATACAAATGATCTTACTGAAGTTATAGGCAAAACAAACAAATCAAAAGCAAATGAACACATTATGGACTATTTTGTGCAGATCAGTGACAACAAATCCTAATTAAAAATTTTAATTCCAGGTTGTAACAGTACAAAATGTGGAAAGGTCCAAGGGGGGTGAATACTGATAATACTCATGCAAGGCACTGTAAATTATATATATATATATATATATATATATATATATATATATATATATATATATATATATATATATATATAAATTTGTAATGGCATCAGCTGCCCCTGTGTTTGAGATAAACTTCCCCTTACCTGGTTAGTTTGATATGTAGTTGCCCAAGTCTGTGCTGTCATCATAATCACTCAAAGTTAACATGCAAATGAGGCCACACCTAGAGAGTTAAGCCGACCACTGGCACTAACGCAGACAGTAAAGGATGGGGCAAAGCATGTCACCACAATTGCATTACAGGGCAAAGGCAGTTTGCTCATCAAAATGAGGTGCATGCACATTGTGCCCTAGTGTTAGAGCAGGGGTCCCATCATGGTCCTGGAGGGCTATTCCACCCCGGGTTTAACAGGTAAAAAGATATAAATTACCTTTAGATGCAAATAGAACTAGACTAAAAGTGTTTGCTTGGGATGGCAGATGGAAATTCAAAGAAGTTTTTATTTTTTATTTTTTAAAAAGCAAAGCAATATATCATACAACACCAAAGGATAGCTCAATGTATCACTTCTCTATATACCATGCTTCTTTTTCATTACTGTGACGAAAACAAAATATAAAAACAATATCATATCTGAACATGTGAAACATTTCAACTTTTAACTTCTACTTCAAAATACAAATGATCTTATTAAAATTATAAGCAAAAACAAACAAATGATCCAAAGCAAATGAACACGTTTTCATTTTCATATCAATACAAATTCCCCGACAGTTTACACATGGGAGGATTTCATTGTTGTTTAACTCTGATAATAAAACCTTGCAGAGATGAAGTCTTTAGCGCTGGATAAGCTTTGCTAGAGGAGGTGGAGGGACAGTTGTCTTCTTGACTGCATGCTTCTTATAGTTCAATTGAGCAAATCTGCACCCAGGTCACTGGATTCATGCCTGTTGAAAAGCAACCTCTGGCTGAAAAAGACAATGAAATGCACATTTACTGAACTTAGAAGAGTTTCTCTCTCTGTCATTCTCATCTATAATCATACACAATCCCTGCTTTCTACTTTTTTCCATAGGTGTGTAAATATTTTCAATTGCCCTTAATCCTAGCCAAACCCCAGGCTCTTACATAGAAATAAACAGCAGAGCCATATTATTAAGTTTGTTACATTACACTTAAAGAAAACACACAACAACAGCATGATTATTCACCCATTGTTCAGATAGTGTGAATAATACGATGGTGCATGTTTATGTAGAATATGACACACATTTACCATGGCAATGTAACTGCATTCAGATTTGCATCCGAAGGCTGATGCAGCGATAGCGATGCACATCTCCAAAATGTTCAGCACCAGAAGAACTGCCAGAATGCCTACATGCTGTAAAACACAAATCATTTCATTCAAAAGCCATTGTCTAGACAGCACATTATAACAAGAATGAAGCCTATTATAGGATATATTGAATACTGGATGCTGGGGTCCATTATAAGATGGTGAATCCAGAGATCTGATGCAGGACTTTGAGGAGTAGTCCTTTCTCAACAATGATCTTAACTTTAAGCAATAGTTACAGTTTTGACTGCATGTAAGAGGTGTTATGTCCGTACTATGCATCCTAGTATAGTAATATTATAGATAATATTAAATATTACATACAAGGCAGTTAATAATAATACAATGGGATTTTAACTACAATAATTATCTATAACTATAAAACTCAATTTTAAAGAGTAAGTAGTGGGGTTCCAAAAAATACAGCATTACACATCATCACATGTTGCTACAACTGTTTAAATAACATACCTGTCACTTTTATTTTCATTGTTAACATCCTGACAACTTTTTACACTTATAACTTTAAAGTCTGTTTCAAAGCTCTTTTCAAAATGTCTGCTCTAGTGCACTGGGGTTTGAGATCTGTCTTCTAAATCACTGCAGGTAGAGCGATATAAAACAAACTAACATAACAACAAGTGCTCTGGCTTTTCTGTTCTGTACCACATCATGGATCATTATTGCTCTGTTACCTCTGGACAATAATCCTTACACTATCTGTGCATTAGAGAGGCTATTTTGAAAAGAGCTTTGGAACAGACTTTAAAGTTCTAAGTGTAAGAGGTTGTCAGGATGTTAACAATGAAAAGAACGATTACAAGTACCTTATTTAAACAGTTGTAGCAACATGTGCGGATGTGTTAAGCTATATTTTGTTAATACATATTTTTCAGAACCCAGCTACTTACTCTTTAAGGTATGAAGAAATCATATAGAAAAAAACTGGTAAAAATCTCACAAAAAAACAGTGCTGTATGTGAGGGAGTGACAAGTGAATGAGACACAAGAGTTGAAAAGGAGGTGGTAAAAAGGAAAAAGGCTAAAATGATAAAAGAAGAGAGAGGTTGAAGATTGCAGGCGCTACAAACACTTACTATGGAGTATCTATGGAGGTAATCATACTCTGCAGATCTGTTCAAGTAATGCATGTGGTTAAATAACTGGTCATAATAATATGCAGAGCTGTTCAAGTAACCCATGTGGTTAGATAAATGGTCATAATAATCTGCAGATCTGTTCAAGTAATCCATGTGGAAAGATACTATGGACACGCTTATTGAATAGAGAATAGATCCAACTCCAGCAAAAACAGAACTGACAACGTTCATCCCTAAACATGCCTTCACCTGGAAGTGAAATAAAACAACAACATTACAAATACAAGTTTTATTCTTAATACAATGCATAATCAGATCAATACATTCAGAACTAGGGTCTACTTTACCTCTAATATGATCACATATTCACAAGGGCTACATTTACAACAAGCACACTGAGAGTAGTGCTATTATTTCTGAAAAAGAATCTACTTGACCCTTGTCCTTTTTTATTCTGACATGGGTTTAAACAATGATGTGAGAATGATATTACACAAGTTCTCATTGTACTTACCTAATAGTGGCCATCCAGGTTACCAGGTGGAACTGGCTCGTTCTACTGGTCTCAGAGGATAGTTACATGTCATTATTTGTTAAACGTTTCCATTACTACTAATTGCATGTGTGTTGTTAATGTGTTTCATGTGGTTAATTAACCCTCATCAGCAATGAGATCAGCAGTATCAATAGCTTCACTGGAATATGAATAAAACCCTTTGTCAAATTTGTACAGCTTTAAGTAAAATAACATTTTTCTGGTAAAAGATCTATGATTCTTTTTCCAAATCAATTACTTTGTCAAAGAAAGGTCATAGCTACTATAATTATAGTAAGACAAGTATGATAATTTAGTCAGCCACGGTTCCAAAATCTAGAAATGTATAGTAAGATAACAATATGATGACATCACAATTCTAGAAGAACGCTCCATTCTGGGTGCCAGAAGTCGTTGTAAACCTAGCAATTGTTAAAGGAATAATTTCTCTTTTTTAACTATTTGCATACATGTACCCTTTCATTTTTATTAAGGTGCCAATGCAGACTTCCTAAAGTTGTAAGCACACTTCACCTCGACTGACACACTGTACAATGACATGTGAAAGTTATGTGGACAGCTGCACATATGAGTGTTTACAAAGATGACAGCGTCATCAACTCGAAGTGCTGGCAAGTTAAGCAGAGGTATGTATGAACAGTAATGAACAGTTTTAATTTGAGATCCGTCTTTCTAATATCTATCAACTATGTAATTTATGGTGGATACAGACATGTGGAGCAGTGTTTGTCCCAGCACTAACAAAAATAATATTGTTCCTTACCACTATTTTCATGTCACACTACTAAAGTCTCTTCTCGTCCATCTTATTTGCGACAGTAACTATGGCTATGCTTTCATTGAAATGTCATTTCAAATCTATGCATCTAAAATTTGACAAACGCTGTGCCCATTAACAGCAAAAAAATGGGTTTCCATTAAAACCCATTTCTAGTGTATAAACAGGTCAATGTGATGATGTCATGGGCGTGGCTAAGGTTATTCACAAGGTAACAGATAGCAGCTAACAGAAACACAATCAGGAATTGAAATTGAAGCTAAAACAGTAACAGCAATGAACTGTGCTGAATGAAAGCTGGATATTAAAGTAAAGGTTAATTCAGAGATGACTTGCTGGGGGGCTGCTGTGGCTGCACACAATAAAACTGGTGCCTGCATTTGAGAAATGCTGACCTAGGACGAGCTTTAATATTAACTATAAATGAAATAAAAAATAAATGAATCAGTTGATAAAGTTCAGTTACACAAAAAGTGTGTGTTACAGATTGCAGGTATTTCTATTTGTGTATCAGTATACTGACCAGACCTCTTCTGTGGGTATTCTCAGCTGCAACAGCCAGGGATCCAGAGATAATATACTGTAAGAGATACATATAAGATTTCCATTGTAAGCCATGATTATAAATAACAACTGAGACCTTTAAAAATATTCAGTAGTATGGGATTCCAACAGGCAGGACACAGTCAATAGCAGCACTGAAAGAAACAATCAAATTAGTTAAAGCTCATGGGAGGGACCAAGGTCACAGACACACTTGTATAAAAATAATAGTTCTCAATGCATGTAAATGAACTACCTTAGTGAAGACACCAATAAATACCTGTGACAGAATGTGGCAAAGTGCCCCCCCTGTGTATGTTATATGTTATGTGTTGTGTGTAAATGTTGGTGTATAGGCATTGGTACACGGGATATAAGCGGGTCTGTGTTTCACGTGTGTTTAAAAATGTATAATTGTAGTTAGGCACGAGGATTGCACATCACTTCACGTGCAGATAAAATGTGTATAATGTGTGTCACGGGATTGCACTTAGTTAATTCACGTGCAGTTGTACCGAGACTCCGATTGAATGATTGATTAGCAATCGAGTCTTGGTACAACTGCATAAAAACAGCATGTTTTCACTCACTCGGGGTTGGGTGTTCGAGAGTGGAGAACGGGTGTGGAGAGGAGAAGAAAAGTAAAAGAACGGAAATAATAAGTGTTTTTCTCACCGTGTTTGTTTGTCTCCGTGCACCATTAAGTGTTAGTTTGTTTTGTTTGTCTCTTTTTGTTTTGGCGAATGTGCCGTGTCCTGTGTTTTTTGTTACAACCGTTTATTTTCTGTCTGTTTATTTATTAAATGCTGAGCGAAAGCATTCGCTCAGCTCCACCAAACTCCACCTCTCTCTGTCGTTTTTGTTCCTGCTTCTGCCGTGACGTCACCGCCCAGTCATCCTGTCACACAGAAATACAATGATTCTTGGTTGTAAATCTCCCTCCCGACCTGTGAGGGCGCTAAGCAGCGAGAACAGAGTTCCCTGGATGGGCTGGCCTGACAGTTCTTTCCCAGGGTTCAAGGGAAGTCGGCCAGCTAGTAAGGGGGCGGGACTCCATTGCACTAACGCATTGACCCGGAAGGGAAACGATGTGGCAGCCGCAGATTGGAGAGGCGGTTGTACTCATTTACCAAGGGGTCATGCGTGACGGCATAAAAGGGGGGTGGAGAATCGCAATCTGTTCCTTCACTTGGTTTATGCACTGAACCTAGGTTGCGTCCCAAACCGCACCCTTGCTCACTCGTTATCTTCACTTGAGGGGCAGAAGTACTATGTTTGCCATCTTAAGGGTTGTCCCAATTCCTTAGGGAACGAGTGAAGGGTGTTTTATGTGCCCTTCACGGCACCCTTCGACTGAGTGTACAAAACAGTTGTCTTCTGTGGAAGTGTTTGTGCTGAAGTCCCAGAACTCTTTGCGTTATATGCGGAGACAAGTGGGAACAATTTGCAAATATGGCAGACGCGGCTGCACAGAAATGTAATGTAACTGTAGTTAGCTAGGAAATTGTAGATATTGTTAAGTTATTTAACAAGCAAATTATTTGTGAAATGTATGTTGTATTGAGTCGCTTATCTAATAAAATTTATCTTTTTAAATCTATAATCATCATTTAAATATATGATTAGAAAGTACAGCAACAAATCTTTTCAGTACATATCGATTGCTGGAATTAATTATTTATCAATTAATTAATTAATGAACTAGATAGGTAGCTACAAAACTAGCAGATAATATAAGTGAGCAATATATTTAAAAATTATTGTTATTATTTTTTATGAAATACAGGGACAGATGAAGAGACCCTAAAACTGATCCTGCTGTGTGCAGCAAACAATGTTCTCTTCATGGGGAAAAGAAACGCCTCGAAGCTGGGCTGGGAGTGACATTTGAAATTTTAATGTAGCCTGCACACTTTTATCATTTCCATTATGTGTTTTTGCAGTGATTTAATAAATTAGTTTAGAACCTTTAGCCATTTGTAGTGATACTGAATATAAAGCAAAATATATTATCTATTGGATTTAAAGTAAAATAGATGTCTCATTATTTAAAATATTATTCAAAACAAAACAAAAAACGTAAATATTAGGCTACATTATGAAATACATGTTCGTAAGATGTGGCAAAGTTTTTATTTTATTAACCAATATCAAAGTTTTTCAAATTATCTCAAAGTTTCTCAAATACATTTAAAATGCTCCATATATATCTTGTTCGCTCAGTAGGGCAATAGCGCGGCGAAGACGTCTCCTAATTGCCGAAATCCTTGTCACAGTTCTTTGGAACAGGAATAGTGCAAATGCTACAGCCATTCTTCCAAACTACAATCTGACATCAAAAGATTGCGTAGCTTCTTGCTCAGTCAAAGGTAAAGGCGCTGAATGATGATGATGAAGTGTGTCCAATATTAATGCTTTTAGCTCCACCCTACACCCTACTCCCTCGCTCACCCAAGTGCACACTCTGTGACGTCAGTAAAACTTCACGCGAAGTGTACACTTGTTGAAGGGAATGGTTTGGTAAACAGCCCTAGAAGGACTGTGAGAGACCCCAGTTGTACAGCTATAAGTGAGTGTTTTGTTTGTTTGTCTGTAATTGTGTTGTCTTGTGAATTAATTAGATGGCTAACACGATTCCGGAGCTGTCACTGAGCCCAAAGCCGGAACAACACTTCACCACTGTCACAAATATAAACCTGTATCACCCACCACGAGCACTACTGCACGCACCCAGGACTGGTGACTGTGTTTGTATTATTGTGGGGCGGATATTGTTTATTATTTGGGACTGCAATCCCCTTGTTATTTACCCGTGCAGTACACATTGGTGTGTATTGCCGGGGGATTATTGTTTGGTTGCCAGACCTGTAATATACAATAAAGCCTTTTTCCAAACGGATTACAATTCTCTCTGTCTGTTTCATTCACGCACTGCATCACTTCTGCACATGTATCCACTCAGCCACCTGTTCACAATAACCTACATATACTAATACATATATTTAAGGCTTTAATAATGGAAATGTATATTTCATATCATTAACAGAATGGAAATACTTGAATCCATACGTTTAATTGACAAGACTTAATAAACAACCTCTAATGCAATAAACAGACACCACATTAAGCATGACATGCTATAAATAGGATATAGATTATAAATAGCAGTTCTGAATCAAATATTAGAAAACAATTCAGTACCATCAGCCAATCAGCTTCCAGCTCTAGCTGGCTTCTATCAGACAGTAGATGCCCTCTGGAACGTCACGGCATCTACTGTGAATCAAACTTAAAATCAATCTGCACAAGTGCCGGCTTTTTCATTTTGACTTGCCTTAATGAAAGCTCAGTTCATATCTATTGGACAGCAAATACTAAACAGAGACAATTGGTCCAAATATATTTTATTATCGACCAAAACCAGTCAATCAATTCTTTGCACTTACCAAAGCAACCAATCCTGTACCTGCAGAGTCAGCCAATCATAGTCTGTCTGTCAGCTTGACTGGCGCTCAGTAACATTGTGCTGTTCAGATATCTGGCACTGTTCAGATAAACTATAAGCAACTCTACAGAACTGGTCAGACACATGGCAAATTACATTTAATAGAGAAAAGTGTAAGGTACTGCACACAGGCAATAAAAATGTGTATTATAAATATCATATGGGAGATACTGAAATTGAAGAAGGAATCTATGAAAAAGACCTAAGAGTTTATGTTGTCTCAGAAATGTCTTCATCTAGATAATGTGGGGAAGCTATAAAAAAGGCCAACAAGATGCTCGGATATATTGTGAAAAGTGTTGAATTTAAATCAAGTAATGTTAAAACTTTACAATGCATTAGTAAGACCTCATCTAGAATATTGTGTTCAGTTCTGGTCACCTCGTTACAAAAAGGATATTGCTGCTCTAGAAAGAGTGCAAAGAAGAGCAACCAGAATTATCCCGGGTTTAAAAGGCATGTCGTATGCAAAGAAGACTACGCAGTGATATGAATCAAGCATTCAAAATTCTAAAAGGTATAGACAATGTGGACCCAGGGAACTTTTTCGACCTGAAAAAAGAAACAAGGTCCAGGGGTCACAAATGGAGATTAGATAAAGGGGCATTCAGAACAGTAAATAGGAGCCACTTTTTTACAGAGAATTGTGAGGGTCTGGAACCAACTCCCCAGTAATGTTGTTGAAGCTGACACCCTGGGATCCTTCAAGAAGCTGCTTGATGAGATTCTGGGATCAATAAACTAGTAACAACCAAAACGAGCAAGATGGGCTGAATGGCCTCCTCTCATTTGTAAACTTTCTTATGTTCTTATGTAAAACATTTGTTTAATAAAAACATCGACAGGCACTATCACTTAAATAGACACTTAATATTGTAGTGAAATACCTTTTGAAAAGTATCAGATGGTGCCATTTCTAGAGAGAAACATGTTTGTAGTTCAAATCTATGTAAGGATAGCAATGATAATGCTCAGCAACAGGTCTGCTAATAAGGCCTGCTTAGCAAACCGCTGTACTCTGAACAGGAAACCAGACTTAGCTGAACAGACGCTGACAAAAATAGGTTGCTAAGGCAACGACAGTTTAAGCCTTGTGGTTGGGACATTTCCAGATAACTAGAAGAACACATTTAGCAGAACAGAGAAGCAAGTGGCTTGCCAGACTACTGCTGTCAGCCAGAATCAGGAAGACAGCAAACAAGTTAAAACTCACGTAGGCTCTGGGATAGCTAGGTATAAATACCAGCAGAGCAGATGTCTATTTGAGACGCATCTCAAGTCCATCCTGTTCACTTGGAAGGTGTGTGCCAGTGTCCCCAGAGGGAAAGACCAAACTGATCAATACCCAACTTCTGTAATGGCTAGTTGCTAATGATAATGTTACTAATATGTGTGTCACCATAAAGGGAACTATATTAAACTCTTAATCATCGTTTGGATTTGAATCGTAGTTTATAAAATACGATTCCCTACAATATACACTCTCTCCAATTTAACCTCAAATAGATCCAGAAGTATAGATTTAATTCAAATGGCTGAGATTGAAATATATACACTAAAGTAGTTTGAAAAATAAATACAGCATGGCAGAACCACACTCTCAGTCCAAATAGACAAGAGACCATCTGGGTCAAATCCACAGAGCCTACGTCTCGCCTCGCTTCAGCCTCTGCCCTCCCCTCTTTACCCTGGAGTGATTGGGCCAAGCCAGTTTAAATAAGACAACCACTAAGACAATTGTGAACTATCAAACAGATCAGTGAGTCAATTAGGATCAACACTGCAGTGCAGCCCCTTTACCCTCCAGTGCAATAGTATCTTACCAACTAAACAAGCCAACACTAAAATGTCAATATGAACGTGTAAACATTACCAAAATGAATTAACTAGTGAAATTATAAAACATAAAGTGAACACACATGTATTTATTAAAAACACCACATACCACAGCAGGAGCCTTTCCACACACGTTAACTCTGGAATTATTTGTTGATTTTTTTTGAATAATTATGAATGTGATATTTGTGAAACTGTTCTAGGCTGTTGTTGAAGAAGCCAAGTAGAACAGAACAGAATATTTGCTACTTCTGCATAACTGAGTAAGTCCTTGGCCTATATTTTCCACTGTGGCCAAAATGCAAACTGCCTGTGCCATAGTAAATGTGGTACGTGGGCAATTTGCCACAGTGGAAAACCAGGCCACATGATTAGACAAGTTTATCTGCATTATATTGACATTTTTGTTGTACATTTTGGTTAAAGTGGAAAAGTACCACTAACTGGGTTTCCATCTTTAAGGTTTAAAAAAAAATCTATATCAATGAAAAATATTTTTATGGAAACACTGTTACTTGCTAAATGTGTGTGCAAAAATGTTCTTCTTCAGCTCCCCTAAGAACAGGCTGCATGAAAGACAAACAATATATTTAGCAAGGTAAGATCCTGCAGAGAGCCATGCATGAGACTGTTACCCTTGAGAATCTTCTGAAGATGCAGGATGTGAGCTTTCATTTCTGGAATGGTAACCCAGATATTCCGTGCCTACCTCAAGTAAATTGACAGCAATCTTCTAGAAATGTACAGAGTGGCCTATTGGGTCTCCACTGGAATCTGATCCTGGATGTAAGGGCTATTTTATCTCTCTGCCTGTTTGGAGCATACTCTGTGACCATTGAATTGGACATTTCAAATTGTGATGAAAATCTGGTGTAAAATCCATGAAGAAATGAAGGTATTACTTATTTTCCTTACCCATACACCAGTCCAGAAAGGTAATCCAATGATTCCTGCAATTGTGTACGTAGTCACCAGGACAGGACCAAACAGCAGACTCACAATCCCAATTATTATTTGCACAACCTTACAAAACAAAAGCAGATTTCAGGATAAGAATACTCAGGAATTTTAACATTTCACACATTTTGTGAATAAATAAAACATTTCATTGGTATTACACATTGATTGTATAAATCCTAGAGCTAAACAATTAATTAAAATGTTGATTTACATTGTATTGACTGCAGATGTAGGATCTATACTGCTAAGGTCCACTCAGACTATGAAACGCACTTGTTTCCAAGATTTTACAGACTCAGCTCGAATTGTGTTGGTAAGTCTGCCCTGTTTCTGTGTCCTTGCAACTTGAGAGTAAAGGACTTTTCACACCAAGTGTCAAAGCGTCAGCATTTGGCAAATGCGTTAAAATCGTTGGACTGCAAAGAGAAGGGTAAATCTGTGAAGCACAAGAGATCAAGAAGGAGGCAGCGATGAAGACATATTATTGTTATATGTGGGACAGCGGTGTCGTAAAAGATGTTGTCTTTGTGGATTTTGGGTTTATAACATTGAAAATGCTGAGTGAATAGCATGGGCCTGTGCAGGAGCTGAAACTGGATGGTGATATGTTTTTTTTTTTTACATCTTCAGAATGACCAGAGACAGGTTTGCTGAGCAAATTGACATGGTTGGTCCAAACATAAAAACAAAAATAAATACTAACTACTGAGAGTCTGTCAGTCCAGACAGTGTCTGTCCATCTGCTTTAGGAGAGTAGTAT